>VZRW01002701.1:233-15413 GCA_013398125.1 Aegotheles bennettii
TGATCATCTTCCTGGCCCTCCTCTGAACTATCTCCAACAGCTCCATGTCCTTCTTATGTTGGAGACTCCAGAACTGGACACAGTACTTCATGTGGGGTCTCACAAGAGCAGAGTAGAGGAGGAGAATCACCTCCCTCAGGCCTGAGGCCATCCCTTCTTTTGATGCAGCCCAGGATACTGTTGGCTTTCTGGGCTGCAAGTGCACACTGCTGGCTCATGTTGAGCTTCTCATCAACCAACACCCCCAAGTCCTTCTCCTTGGGGCTATTCTCAATCCATTCTCTGCCCAGCCTGTATTTGTGCATGGGATTGTCCTGACCCAGGTGCAGGACCTTGCCTTTGGCGTTGTTGAACTTCATGCAGTTTACATGGGCTCACCTCTCAAGCCTGCCAAGGTCCCTCTGGATGGCATCCCTTAAGGTAGCATGGAGTTTATATTATGTGTGTTTCATTCTGGTTAAGTTCTGTGTCATTCTCCCCAGTGTAAGTATCTGGTCACCTTTCTAAAGCTCACGGAACTGTGTAATGAATGGCTGCATATGTGTTAGGAAGAATTAATTTTAGTGGGATTCTGCAAGTCAAAAAGGCCAATGGTAAAGGAGAACTTTCAGGAAGGCCTGAAGCCATTTGCAAAACTCAGGTCATGATCTTGGTATGTGACTGTACTGGATGATAGCAATTTGGGTAGGGCATTAGCTGGTGGGTGTAGCATATTCATGTTTGTTGAGAAGTCCTGTGCAGCTTTTTATGCTTAGGTTAATGGAATATTAGTAAATGCCCAGCAACTAGTTAGGCTAATGAAACAAGTTGGCATTCTGGAGTGTAACCTCTGGCTTGGAGCCTCTCTTGGTCTCTGTTTGTTACTCTATGTTAGTGTCACCCTGTCTATACTGATCTTCCTGCACATTTTCCTGCTTGTGGTATTCAAAAGTTAGTTTTCCCATGCTCTTGGCTGCTAATGATGGTAGTGGGTAGCATATAATAACAGGTTTTGCATTGCTATACCTCTATGGCTTCTAATTTTGCAGACAGAATATTAGTTTCGTACAACTGTGGAGTCTGCTGTGTGTATGGTTTTGTGTAGCTGAATTAGAATGATTGATGGTTTTCTTACTTGCAATCTGGGAAGTCTGGAAACAGAGTACAAAGTGGTTGGGATGTGATAAGTTTTGATGTGGGCATCATGGGCAGATATTATGTCAACAGGTGGGTGCAAGATACTCTGTCAATGGTCACAGAGATGCTAATAAGAGAAGTAATTTGGAGGCCTTTCTGTCTAACTTGATACCTGCTTAATCTCCTGTATGACAAATTTGATACAACAGCAGCGTAGCATCAGTGAGCTCCTTTGTGAATTGTGTATCGTAATCTGAAGGAAGATTTAAAATTAATGGAGTAGTGGAATGAACTTAACTGAAATAATGGTACCTGGGGGATCCATATTTATATTAATGTTTAGTCAAATGAGTGCCTTCATCAAATGGAATCTCTTGCCATTTAACCCTGGCTGGTGCTGTGATGGGGTAAGTATTCTCAGTACGATAGGTAGCACAGGGTTTGTGTGTCATCTAGGCAGATTTCAGTGTTGCATTTGTATAGCGTGTGAATCATGGATTTAGGGAGGATTTTAGTCTTGTCATTGTTCAGTATCTGCTTCAGGCAGAGGCCTATGTGGTGGCATTGCAAAGAGTCATAGATGGGGTTTGTGCATGTGTACAACCACCACTGCTACTACATTACCATTTATTGGGATATTCACATGTGAACAATGAGGATACTTCTGTGAAATCCTGAATTGTTATTGACATAGACTTTGTGGTGGTGCACTGGTTTTGACTTTTTTTTTAATATTTCAAATAGATTTAAATTTCATAGGGTTTTCCCCAGACTCAGAGATGGTGCCAGCTGTTAAAAACTATTGTGCTAGTACCCCTGAACGGTCAAGCCTAGTAGCTTCATCACAAAATCTTGTGCCCTGAGGCAAGAAGGAAAAATGAAAACACATATTGTCATCTTTTGTAAGTGGATTTTAAGGAGAAGAATTTTCCACTGGTATAATAACTCATTTAAAAAATGAGTCAAACTGTCTGTATTTAAAATTAATCCCTACCATGGAGGAGAAGATGAATGGCTTGATATTTATTTATTTATTTTTACATTTCTTTTTTTGAATGTGTTCACTGAGAACATGGTCATAGTTTCTTTTGTACTCATGATTGAAAATAATTAGATTTATTTAGTATTCAATATATTCATTATATTAGTGACATAAAAACTTGTCCTTTCCCCAAAACCAACAGACCATTGTCAGTATTTACAACAGTAAATTACTAATCTGCAAGAAAGTAGCTTTACATGTAGGATTAAGGTTAGAATTTAAGAAAGTCAGATTCTAAATTTTTAATAATGCCTGGTAATTTTTAGATATGAAATTTCAGTGTTTAACTGAAATTGTGCTCTCTACTGAGTACCTTTTACCATTTTATGTTTCCAGAATATCTGGCCATTTTGTGAAATTAGGTTGCAAAACCAGAAGGCACCTCAGTAAACAGCTTAGGGGCTAGGAAGCATTATTGTTAGGTGTCCTGTCCTTCATTTAAAAAAAGCATGGTAGGTATGTACTTCTGATTGTGCCTGTAGCTTGGGAGGGAAACTTAACGTGCACAGACATGAGCTGGCTGAGAACTAGCGTGGGTCTGGGTTGTGTGTGGGTGGGTTCATGTGATGCTGCGCTCACACGAATTAGCCCAGCTGAGACATAAAGTCAAATGTCAGAGCTGAAATCCTGCTGAGGTTCATCCGGCTGAAACCTATGAAAGTGAAATGCCCCTTTTCACTGAGGCGTCCTTGTGTGATAGTGTGTGACTGGCTTAGGTCAAGACAGTCCAGACTGGTTTCTCTCTCTTCAATCAGTGTAGGTACGGTCCGCATTGTTTAGGAGCAATTAATTGCACTCTGCTGTCTTGTGAAGATAATTTGGTATATCCATAGATACTCTTTTGTTTTCTGTCCTGATTTCATGTCTTCCTGCCAATACTACCATGTGTGCCTTGTTTCTTCACTAATTCCTAAGCAATGTCTCAGATTGATAGCTCAAAAGTTTTCATTACTGTGAGTAGGCTGCCCAAGCAGGAACAATGAGATGATGTAGGATTGCAGTTTTTACAGCAAGTAATGTATCTGAGGCAAAAAGGGGCAACTGGCCCCCACCAACTGTCTACAGACACCACCAGCTTACCACCGGGACAACTGGCCACTGATCGGCAGGTGACACTTGTTCAGTACTGTGAACAGAACCTTGGGGGCAGGTGACTCTGCTCATGGTCAGATAAAGGCAACTCTGTCAAACGTGAAATGTTTTCTAAAAGTAAAGGTAAACAAATGCACTTACAAAACATCCCCCCAGAAAACTTACAGGTGATGTTAAACAAATGCAGTTTAAAAACATCAGAACACAGTTTTTAAAAGTGATGTTCAGGGCTGCAACCTGAAATGAGCTGTTTGTAATACATTTGATTGAGTTGCCTTTATCTCATCACTAATTTTTTGTGTTACAACTAGTGTGACTCCTACACTGGATTTCCCCTATATATACAGTTTTCTTGCAGAAATCAGAACCCCATGAGCAGAGCCACCTGCCCCTCAAGGGTCTATTCACAGGTGCTGGAAAGCACCATGTGCTGGCTGACAACCAGTTGTCCAGGCATTGAGTTGGTGGTATAGAAATGTCCAGCAGCCAGTTGTCAGCAGCCAGTTGTCCTAGACTCACCTGAGGTTTTAGCCACTGTGTACTTAGGAGCCAGCCCATCTGTCAGCCAGCATCAGCAGCTGCTTATTGGCAAGCATTTGCCATAGGTCAGGGAGAAGCAACCTGTTTCCTTTGCTCTAAAGGATGATTCCTGTACGATCCCAACCATGGTAAAAAAAAAAAAACAATTGACCATCAACAAAATGCCAGGGTTCTATATTGAAACTGAATCTGGACAGCGTTTGTTTTGTCAGGTGCTAACTAGATCCCTCCACTGAAAGGACCAACAAGAAAACAAGATACAGCTTTGCATTACTAAGGGGAAAGAATGGTAGGTGGGCAGAGACTGCTGTCTGTTGCTGCTCGAGTGCAGCCAGTTTGGAGGCTCCGTCACGCTATCCTCTTGCATGGGATATGGGGACCAGTCTGCTTCACCCCTAATGTCCATTGAGATTGATGTCTCCCTTCCAGTTGACTTCATTAGGCTCTGAATCAAGAGTTTAGCGGTAATAATGAGAGGGAAGGAAGATGCCCTAATGATCTTAAAATACAAGCAGATTTCCCTATTTACTCTGCTTATATAATTTTGCTTATGAATTATAACTTGTTATATGTACAGAATGTCAATACTGTTCCCTGCAGTTGTATTTTCTAATCAAACTTTAATCAATTATTTGATTAGAACCTTTCACAGTGAGCAGTCTTAATTAACAGGAGTCATTAGGCAGCATGCTATTTAATGAGTTATATTAATCTGCTTACAGGTTTCTAGAAGGATTTGAGCGGTTTGCATCTTAAAAAATTACATGAGCATTTTACTTTTGGGGACTTAATTTCTTTTACTCACAGTGTCTTGGTTACAAATATTTTATGAGTGTGGTCGTGACTCATGTTCTAGCAAAGGGGTTTTAATAGATAGTTTAATTATTCATGTTACATTCCAGTTGAGAATGTAGTTTTCTTTAAACAAAGAGAAGCAGAAGCCAGGGGCAACAATACAAAGGCAGCTTGACTTCTGTGCAGCATAAAATCTTTGTGGTGGTCAATGTAAGTTAATTGTGTTACAAAAAACCAAATCTGCTGTGAAAATGTGCTTCATGTTTGGAAGTATTATTGCAGTTGCAGCTTGGAAGGTACTGCATTAAGTTGCTGATCCCTTTTTGACTCAGTTCATCCCTGCCCTCGTCCAGGCCCTTAGCAGATTTATTAAACACTTGTAAGAAGTATGAATTCCATCATTCAGTTTCAATGTATTTCATAAATAAAAAAGTTAATTGCAAGTGTTTGTTAAAAAATGTTGATATGCAGAGCAAACAAGACTGTAACAGTCAAAAAAGCCAAATTCGCTTCAAAATAGAAATTACTATATTTGAGATTTTCTTACAGTTGTTTTTTCCACAGTCATAAGAAAACAAAGGGATTGTAGTTGATTTGACCTCACAAAAATCTACTTTGCTTTTCACTGTTAGTATGGTTCTTCTCCATCCCTTAGGCAGATTAATCTGGCTAAATTCATCAAAACTAAATCAAGATCTAAAATAGAAAAGGAAGGAAAGAAAAGCATATGCATTAAACTTGGGTAATGAATACTTCATGATGTTGAAAGTATAGGAAATACTCTATTTGGGGCATTCTATCGTGCCAGATTAAATGAATAGGTATAGTCACTATCTTGGTGAAAAGTGAGATTGCAAACAACTCTTAAGTAAGTCTTAGCAAAACCAAGTTAACCTTTGGTTATTTTGAACAAAAAAGCTTCTGATTGTTTTTCCTGTATGGGAAGAAGCACTTGATCTGAATCTCTCGTCAATGGAGTATTGTTAAAATGTACAAAAATATTTTAAAGAGTTATTACTTACAATTTAAAGCTACAGTTAGGAAAGGAGTTACTCACAGGAACCAGACTGCAAGAGCTTATACTGTCCAGAATGTGATACAGACAATTCTTGTGTGTCTTCTGTAACAGAATTTGCTGTTAGTACTACTTCTGTGCAGATGCAAGGGCAGCTGTTAGAATGTTCCAATGCGCGGTTCACTAACCCACTCACTGAGAATCCTAAAATAAGAACAGATTATGTAGAGCTACAGTTTCTTTACATTTGTAATTTGAGTTTATAGTACTTTTTTTCCCTTGAAAGACCTTTTTTTTCCAGGCTTCTTTCTATGCTGACTGGGACCTGTCAGCCAGGTCAGTGAGTGCCACAGCCACTTTGGTGTAAGAATTTCTTTAATCAAGCTTTTGGTTTTGGTCCCAGAATAGAAACAGTGTAGTTTTGCCCAATCAACAGCAAAGTCTTCCCTTCTCCAAACCCCTTTCTCTTCTTGTACCTCAGCTTTGCTCTTGTGCCCTGTTTAGGTAACAGTCTCATCTGCTTTGGGAGCTGCACCATGGTAACTACATCTATAATAGAATGTTCTTTCTGAGTTCGGTATCTTTTTGCTTCTCTCGCTGCTAGTTGGAGAACAGGCTCCTAAGCTGAGTCTGAACCCTTGTGCCTCATCTTATTACGGCTGTCCTTTATTATAATTTTGCTTTGTGCATCCTAGAATAGATACATGTATTTGTTGTAAAATAAGAAGCATACATTGTCAGTCTCTTTGTATCCTTATCTGATTTGACGAATATTGCTTTCACAGCAAATGGCAAAATAAGAATGGAAAACATTTAAGAAGTGTCTGGTGCTGCCTTATCAGCATGCATTTATGTACAGTTTGCAGTCCTCTTTCTTTATGGGGTGAGGCACATTTAGTATTGAGAGAAAAGTGCAAAATACATTGTTTCATACCTAATAGATCTTTTTCAATTAATCTTTTAACCAGTAGGAAATTTGCAGATGGAAATTCACAGCTGGAAACTTCAGTTAGAAAGGAGTGGTTATTCTTTCTATTGGTGGAGTCAGTCTTAGCTCCCTATTTGTGACCCTTCTTTGTATTTTTAAGTTTTCCTAAGGCCAAGAATTAACCATTAACCATCACTGAAGTATGTTCAAAAAAGAATGCAAAATAAGTCTCTCTAGGGAAAGACGGGATGGAGGGGGAGCACCACGATACTGTGCATACATTTTGCAGATCCTGATTAAAATGCATGCTTATTTAAGTGAAACTGGGTTGCAATGAGCAGTGTGGTACCTTGTTTAAATATCTGGCTGGGGAGGTAGTAGTTGTACAATATTTACAGTTTTGTGTCCTGCTGGGGGTTTTGATGTGGATTTTATTTTGGTTAGGGTGGAGCTGTCATTGAGAACTGATGCCACAAATATTTTAAGTTTTGGATAATATCAAAGAGACTATTTACAAGTTTGTGATTTTGGGGGCTTGAGAGTTTGGTAGTTGCTTAGTCATAATTTAATTGCCTTCAGGGCTGGGTTAAGGGAAGGGTATTACCTTACAGTTGTTTAGAAATTAACTTCAGAAAAAAGAAATACAACAAGTACTGGAAATACTTGAAATTTACTCTGGCTCTTATAATGATGAAAGAATAAACTCTTGTACAGTCCTCATCTGACAGCTGAACTAACCTGAATAATGTAAATAATTATGTGACATAGTCCTTAAAATACTAGGATTCTTAATAGAAAGATATAGGTAATTGACAAAATGTCATTTTCCATGTGAATATTAAAAAACAAAGAGGGTCTTTTTTCTCTAAGATGATTATAAATGGTGAAATAAATGTGAAGACTCTCATTTAAAATTTGTAGACCTGATGTTCTTCATTTATCCAAAATTTATACTTTGTTCTAGAAGACAAATTGCAGAGTGATACACACCAGTCTATTGCTTTGATGGATAGGGTGAATTAATTCCATGGCTTCAAGTATAATTTAGTTCCTTAGTCCACCCTCTTTAGTATTGCAAATTTCCTATGCTTGAAAATCTACCCACTGGATACGTTAATTTCCTTTAATTGTTACTGTTTGGTTTATTTTTTCTCCTAGATTATGGGATGACGGAATAATTGATCCAGCTGACACAAGACTAGTTCTGGGCCTCAGTCTCAGCGCAGCATTAAACGCACCTACAAAGAAGACAGAATTTGGGGTTTTCCGGATGTAAACTTAAATGTACACTCATCAGAATTACCTCTGTATGTTTTAATTGGGACTGGAGAGCAAACTAATTACAATATTGAGGTGATTAAAAAAATAAGGATTTGTACAATGCTATTTTTAATGGAAATGTTATAATTATTTTCGCTGAGTAATCATCACACGGTGCTTCAGTGTTTTGATAGGGATTTGAGATCAGTCGCAGTGCTTGTGTAACACTGCATTGCATGAATAAACTGCAACTTCTAGCATTATGTTTAATGTTTGACAAGAAACCATTGATACTATCTCTTATATAAATAAATCTGGAAAATAACCTACATATTTGGTGGTTATCAGCTCTTTTATTTCTTTTAATTCTTCTTTTTGTGTCTCCTATAAATGCAAAATATTTTTGCAATCCAACAACAAATAATCCACATTTGCTAGTAAATAATTTTTACAAAAGAGAAGTGGTCTAAAGACAGCCAGAGAGTTCAACACAGCATGAAATTATAGATTTCACGCAATTGTTGGCACTTTGGCCTTTCACTGGCTTTCATCAAACAAACGTTGCTCTTTTGTACGGTTCCCTGAAGTCAAAACAAGAGAACCTGTTGGATACACAGTGTTTTCTGGAAGAGACGGGGGCGTATGCTGGTATCTGTAGGAGCTGCAGGTTGCTGAGGGCACTTCTGAGGGCAGGAATTAGCTGCAGAGATTTATCAGCATCTTGCTGTGTGATCCTGCTGGCAATTCTAATTTCACAAAGACACATGGATCAGTGCTTCATCTGGAGCACATGCCTGAATCCCACTGACTTTAAGGCTATTGAGATGCTGGAGTGCTTTGGTTAATCTTACTTATTTATCATAGTTTGTTGCAGTGTAATGTTTTTCAAGAATTCAGCACCTGTCATTTAGTTTGTTCTCTTCAGAAATATTGCACACCTTGTAGAAACAAAGTGCTTGCTTGGCACATAGTGTGCGTAGAAACAGGAGGCAAATACTGTGCTAGCTGGGACTAGGAAGCTGATTTTATATAGCTTTGCCTTACAGGGGCCCAGATAACCAGTGGCAGAAATATTCTTGATTGACAATCAAATCAAAGAAGAGTTAATGTACATGGATGGAGGTCCTACCCTGTCATGGCATGGGGACAAGAAAGATTACTAACAGGAGCAATCATCCTGGATAACAAGCTAGCTGTAGTCTTCCTAGACTTCGGTGGCAGAGAAGTTCCCCTTGGACCCAGGAGAGCAAAGGAAGGTCTGCTGGCTACTAGAGCTCCCAGTTGTGTCTCAGGCAGACGCAAAAGTGAAAATTAAGTAATTGTTTGGAGTGAGGGTTGTCGGTGTAGAATACAGACAGCCCAGCATATGTTGAGCTGTGAGGTCTCTGGTGCTCTCATTTTACTGAGAAGAAATTTATTCAAAACCTGATATTTTCTGCACCACTGGAAAGATTGCTTCTGTAGGTCTGCACGCATGTAATCTCACTGTTGTGCTCACATGTATGTTCTTAGTATACATACTTAGCAGAGAGTAATAGTTTAAAATACTGCAGCAAATGACAGCTAGGCACAGAGCTGTGCTTTTGGGCCTCTGATTCTTGTTCTTGTCTCACTACACAAATTTGTAAACATGTTGGGCATGGCACCAGGATTTCTTTATCCTGCAAGTACAGACATTATAGTGCTGGACCTCTGAAATGCCCTTTAAAATACCCTACTTTTAAATATGTATATATATATAAAATATAGCCAGAGAGAACAAAGGTTTCAGACCCTGAAATGATCGCTATTAATGGCTTCCGATAAAAAAAAAGCACTCCATATTTTCTCCTTCTGTGGTTGAGTTCAGGCACCAGATGTCTTTCTTCTCTAAATTACAGTGGTCACTTCCCCAGTCTGTTTACTCCCGAAGTCATAGGGACAACCGATCACTTTGGAATAATACTTTTGCTTTGAATATATTCTTTCAATGAGACTGGTAATTCTGAGTTGGAGACAGGAACAGATAATCCTGGGATACAGATAATGGAAGCAGATAATGTTTGAGAGGATTCATGCTTCTGAGAATGATAACTCCCTATGACTTATTACATCTGAGGGGACAGTTATTTACAGTTATCAAAATTTCTTCTAAATACGTGTACAAGCCAAGTCAAAACATGTTTCTGAAAAAATAAGAATATTCTGCCTTAGTAATACTCATCTTTGGAAACTTGTCAAAGAAATAAAATTTATTCAGCATGGGCTTAGCATCCTGCTGGCATGTTCTGGTTAGGGGAGGTTGCAGAGCCATGCCTTCACGGCAGAAGAACAACTCAAGGAATCACTAGCAATTATCACTCCCCCACTGTACAGCAGACTACTTTGGAAAAGCTTTTGCAGGTTAACGTGTTGTGCTTCATGTGTAGGCACTGGCTGAACACAGTGCCTCTTGCCATCCAGAGGTTTGTTCTCTGTGGACTCACCAGGAGGGAGGAGTTGGATCCCATGCTCGTACCACATTTGGTGGTGTTGGTAGATATATTTATGCTGTCTCAAAATAGTCACCCACAGGTCTTAGGTTGCCTGTGTCATCAGGAACGTTATGTCCTTGCAGTGGCAGCTATCTTTAATTTTATTTAACATTTCCTTTCATTAAACATCCAAAAGAGATTTTCCCGGTAGAGCAATGGCAATGGGAAGTGAGAATGACTGTGTAATGGAGTCCATGTTAAACAAACCTAAATAAAAGGTTGCTGCCACTGCAAGGGCATAAGATACCTAACAGCAGAGGCAACCTAAGAGCTGTGTGTGACTATTTTCAAGGCTTGTTCTACCCATCTCTGATATGTGTTACCTATCCACTGTAGTACTGGAGCAGCTCACAACCATTAATCTCTTTACTTACTGGAAAGGAGGATACTTAGGTTTACACTGATTTTTCAGGTGGAAGTTGAGGAACAGATGTTACGTTCTGAGGAGGCACAGGCTAATGTTAAGGTATCAATTGGAGGACCTAGAGAGAAGGTGATGTTTAGGACACTGAGGGATCTAGGGGGTGGGGGACAGAACAGAGAGGGGTCTGTATTCCCTCCCATTTCTTGTCACATCCCCTAAAAGCCAGGAGGGTGGGAAGCCTACCCCTTTCTGTGCCCTTTTTCCTTGGTGCTTTGCTGGGCTTGGAGGTCTTGAGGAGAGGTTCCTGCTCTTTATCATAGCTCACCATGTGCTCTGCAGGATCCAAATCCACTGGGTGCTGGGAAGAGCTCTGGACCCTTTTCCTGAGTCAGCTCTGCCATAAGGGACTTTCAGGCACTTGTATCAGTGACCATCGATATTGTGTCTTCTATATACCTGTATATTTCTCTTAGTTTCTAGTTACAACTTCCAACCCTGAAGTCTCTCTTCCTTATTCCCCTTTTATCTTCCTCTGGGAGGGTGAAGGGGATTAACAGAGAGCAATTCTGCTCTCTGGGTTTTGGGTTCACCCAGACCACTGAACTAGGACAACAAAGGAAGTGACTTTACCATATCAAGCGCACAAGCTGTGGTCAACCAGGACCTTGAACTCAGTGCTCTAGGCTTCCAGGGTACCTTTCTGCTCCCGTCTAGTCTCGCCTTGGGGATTATTTTTCTCAGCTATATGCCTCCCTTCTGCCTCAGAACAGTGGCAAGGTCAAGATGTTACCTAGTTCCAGCTCTTTGGTAGCTGGGTATGGCCTGTTTAAGAGAGGTCAACATTTGAGTATAAGGAGTTTAAAAGGGCCAGTACTGTGACCTTGAGGGTGTTTTCAAATGCCTCTGTAGAAGGAAGCAGAAAGCTGTGAATGAGGTGGGTTAAGCTGCTTGTCCCGTCCCTAGGGACAGTTGCAGTAAACAAGAGTGCTTCTTAAATTGCCTGGGCTGAGATGGTGAATTCAGGATGGATCATGAAAACCTGCCCATTGCCATTTTTTTTATTCTCATGGCAACTAGGAAGGTGCAGAAAACACTGGGTGCTACAATGTGGTCACCAACAAAAATCCGTGGCAGTTTGTATAACAGACCTAGAAGGCAGAGCCTCTGGTACACGGTCATGTGAAGTTGCATGCCTGCTTCTAAGGCTGAAATGAGATGTGGCCAGTGCACGGACTCTGCAATAACTCTGACTGCAGAAATAGGGATGCTGTAAATGTAGTTTCTGAGAAGCCACTGAGTGCCTATTTCCACCCCTCTTCCACCCATTTGGGGGTAAGTTTAATAAGGAGTTTGTAGCCTCAGTCTTTGTGTTGGCATTTGTGTATGTGCTGCTCTTGTGAGAACCCATCTTTTATTTAGATGGCATTTTTCCAATCTGTTACTCATCAAGATGAATTGGTATCTCCTGCAGAAACAGATGTTATCTTTCAAGTATGCCCCTGGACTCTCTTATTGCTTCAAATGTGGCAGAACCCTAATTTATCTTAGATTTTCCTTGCTGTTCCAGGTTTTAGCCAAAGAAATGTCTTGATTCAGAAAACCAATGATGGTATATTTTACCAACTTTTATTTTTTTTAAACTGAGGTTTATAAATTAAGGAAATTCAACAAAGCACTTATAAAAACCTGCTGCTTTTCAGCAAAGCCTTAAAACATCCACTTAAAGCCAGATGTCCACTTTCACGGCTCTGATTCAGTAGAGCACTTGAACAAATGCTTCACACTAATCTCTACAGTCTAGTAGTCATAAAATTCATCCAGCTCTGTGTCTACATCAAGCCAAAACTAGAAACATAAATGCATCAGAGCTGCTCAACGGATACTCCATTATTTTGACACCAGCATCAACAGAAATCTCCATTATTTTCCTGCTTTTGGAAGTACGTTCAATTAATGATCACAATGGAAGAGTGTGATTATGAAAATCACACAGTTGTACACATATATCGTGTACAACTTCAAAAATTATCCATTTGATATTCAGATGTTAATGTGCATTGGCTGAGTCCTGTTTGTACTTCATCTGCAGTAGCATTTGTGTAGAGAAAGTGAGTTAACTTTGAGAAGCTTGACTTAATGCATAGCTACAACAGAGCTGTCAGTCTCTCAGGTCTGATGGCATTTAATGTAGGTCACCTGGAGCTGAGCTCTGTAGTGCTAGGCTCCCCTGATTTCAGACCCAGTTGTCTTATGACTGGCTACTGATGCTGTCTAAAAGTACTTGCCTTTCTGAAGCCATAAACAGTGATTTTGTATTTTATACCTAGACCCTGTTCTGCTCCTTGACATAGTAGCTTCTGACACTCTTATTTAATATCCAGCTATCCTGCATCCTATGCCTCTTTTTACCCCTAGAGCCGGAGACAAAGTCTACAAGAGCAGCTGAATAGGAAGCAGGGTGCAGTGGTGTTTGCAGAGACAGTGTGATACAGACAGTAACGGGCACTGAAACATACAGTTCTGTGGGTGTCTGTAGCCAGACTGACACAACGACTTTTTGAAATAGAAATTTTTAATTGCCTCCACATTCAGAAATAATTTACTGGGGAAATAACAAATACAGGTTTTTACTGGAAGTGCAAGTTGGAAAGAAATCAGTGATGTTTTCTGAGCAACTCTATGGTGTTTTCAGCACTGCATGAGTAATCCTCATACTATAAAATATGGCTTTAATTTTTGGTCAGGCTTCACAGACACTGCTTCCAAAGTTGAATAGGCCATATATCTGCCTCTCCCATGAAGTGCTGCCTTTCTCCTAGCCTGTGTTATTTCTCTGCTCTAAGAAACTGCTCCAGCAAGCCCATCATTTCCAGTACTTCACGTAGGTGCATTTTCCCTCTAGCCTGGAATGTGGGATTTGCTGTGAGTGGCTCACCACCAGCCTGAAGTCTGATGTCTGACATCTTAGCCTTCCCTGTGGCAAAAGGAGATGGGAGGATTCGTGCGAACGCACAGAGGATCTCTACTCCAAACAGCAATTACAAATTAGACCTTTGCTGGATGTGATGATCAATAGGAGTGTGTGGGAGGAGGTAACAGCAAGAAGTGAACATGCAGCTCTGGAGGCAAGCAACGGGGTAGCTGGAGAGGTCCGAGGTTTTTTATTGCCTCAAACACAATGGTGCTGTTGAAAATTACTTGTTGAGCCACAGGTCTCTTGGTCCCTTTAAACACTGCCTTCTGTTTGGAAAAATATGTCCCTAGGCCTGTTCAATTTTCTTTAAACAATTTTTTTTTTTTTTTTTTGCTCACATTGCTTTGCCTTTTCAGGCTGTGCCTAGCTCCTCTGAAAATGACCAGCTAGGAGGCTGGATAATAAGGCTTTCCAAATTCCTCCTTCTCCAGATGATCCTCACTCCACTTAGGGAGACCCAGCCCAGCTCCTGCTGCTGCTGGCTGGAGGACAGGAGCATCCCCATGCCACTGCAGATCTGGGAGCTGGGAGTGGAGCCCCCTCACAGGCAGACCCTGCTTGCTGCCTCCTCATCCCCAGAGCCATCATGCCAGAGGGCCAAATGTCTCATGACAGCAAAGCTGCTGCTCAGCTCCTGTTTTGCCCCAGCCTTGGGCCAGAGTTGTTGAGCCTAGAAAGGGCTGAGCACTGCCCCTCATCTTGCAAGCTCTCCTCAGCACACCACTGCTTTTCTTAGTGAGGGAAGCTGCTCCTGTCTTCCTCCTGTCCCCACCATGGTTGTGAGGTTTGGTCAGGTTTGGGCCTGTCAGGGAGCTTTTTGACCATGGTGTTGATGAACATGAGGCCACTGAGCTTGCAGAGCCAAGCATCAGTAGGAAAGTCTGAATGAAGATGAGTGCACTGATGCTAGGCCTCCTTTACGGTGACTGTGCTTTCTACCTCCCCAAAAGGAGACAGCTTCTTTTCACACACAGGCTGGATGATGAGCACCTGAGTAGTAATATGATATTTGGCTTCAAGCTCCTTTTCACAATTCTGCTCCAAATACCAGCAATTCCTTTTATCCTGGGCCTTTTGGTGCTGCTTCTTACCTTGCTGACTTTGGCCCTGAGCCTCCCACCCTGCTGGCAGTCCCGCCTGTCCTCGTTCAAGTGTCCCATCCTCATCAGCTGGTTGCTCATCCTCTTTGTCTTTCCCCCGTCCCCGACTCCTTCTAGTTAACCCTCCCATTTTGACTTTTCTGCTCACCACACCGTGCTTTTCTTTAGCCCATGGGCTATTAACTCTCCCTCCTCTCAGATCCATCTGTTGATTTCCAGGCTTGGTCTCCCTGATGGCCCAACCTCCACTTGCTTCTCCATGTGTTCACGAGCCTCCCTTTCCCTCCTCCTTCCCGACCCCACGGCTGAGGGAAGAGCCTCCCACGCTTCTCACACAACATGGGAGTGACCCGGCCCTTTGCCATGGACAAGACAAGGAGAGGCAGGCGAGTAGGCCACTTTTCCCTCTCTCACTCTCAGAGGAGGCTCTGCTCTTTGGGC
>VZRW01002701.1:16354-40418 GCA_013398125.1 Aegotheles bennettii
CCGAGAACCGCAGCGAGAAGCCCCTCGTCGCCCGCGTAACGCCGTCCGTGACACCCGACATCCGTGGAGCTGTTTTCTTTCTCTTCCCCGTTCCCCCCCTCCCCTCCTTCCCCGCTTGATTTTGTCCGTCCAGGAAAACCCCAGCCCGCGCCTTGCCGAGTAGAGGTGCCGGTACCGGGAGCTGCAGAGCCGAGCCGTGCCGAGCCGTGCCCGGGAGCGGGGCTGGCCCCGTGCCGTGCCCCGGGGTGCCCGGCTCCTCTCCCCGAGGCGGGGAACACGCACCCGCTGCCGGCCGGAGTGGCCGGGGCAAGGGGATCCCCTGGGTGGCTGCGAGGGTGGGGGGCCGATGTGTCCGAGCACCCTGACCCCCTTTCTCTTGCCTCGCAGCTGAGAGGGCCCAGCTCGGCACAGCCCAGCGGAGCGGCGCGCAGCCGGCGGCGGGGCTGCCCTCGCACCGACGGTTTCGGGCCGAGCCCAGCCGGGACCGCCCTGCTCTGGAGAAAGTCCCGCATGAGGCACCGGTGGCTCTCAGGGGTCCGGCACTAGCCTGGCTGGGGTGGGACTGGGGGAAATCGGTTGCTTTACTGGAGCCACCACGGAGAGAAAGCTGTCTGGATCTGTTGCAAACTACCAGGGGATATCCTAGTCACCTAAACCAAATTGTTCATGTTTCTACAATGAACTGATGTATATAAACATGTCTGTCCTCCACAGGCACGCTGTGTGTTTCAGCAGACTCAAAACATGTTTTAATCCTTTGTTTGTCTCTGTTAATAAAGTCACTGTTCTGGTGACAGTGTTCTGGAAGACGTGTTAATTTCACACACTAGTAGTTGGAGTGAGAGGCTGAGGGTTACTCCAAAATCACTGCAAACACCTGCATTAATGCATGAGCCAGGTCAGGACAGGGCTGGAAACTGAGGTTCATGTCTTCTTGATGGCTGCACTCTGTCCCACGGGCGCCCAGAGGGATCGTGGTGAGCACACACACTTTGGACCCCAGGTTTTCCCTTGGGAGATGGCAGGGTTCATCCCAGCTGCAGGGGCCAGTGCAGGGGGGCAACCACCATGGGCTGGATCATCTTTGCATTTTCTTCCCATAAAAGAGGGACCACTGAAGGAACTTGCCTTTCCCTGGGTCACAATTCATATGTGGGTGTCTGTGCCAGAATCAGCTCTTATTTCTACCAGCAATGAGATGAAGGGCTGCACGGGCCAAGGCAGGCACAGAGGAAAAACACTCCTCCAAACAGACTTCATATTTGGTGCTGAAGAGAGCACAAATTTAGGTGAGAAACCAGAGAATTGTGAGAAAAAAGATTTCTGTAAGGCACTTGCTTTACTCCTAAAGAGTAAGAACACATGAGCAAGCCTGGTTGAAACAGGTACAGAAAAACTGAGTGCAAGAAGAGATACACCACTGACTGTTTTATTATTATCATTACTATTGCTATTATTGTTATTGATTTTGTTGTTGTTGGGTATTTTGTTGTTGTTGTTGGGTTTTTTTTGTTTTGTTTTTGTTTTTTTCCAGGACAGGGATGAGCAATTCTTAGCCCAGAGAAAGAGATATTAACAGCAACAGGAAACATCCAGAGAGTGTTAAGGCTGGCAGCGTGGATGGGGCCGCGGGGCTGGGGGATGCCATGTATGGGCAAGGTAGTACCAACCCGAGGAGCTGTGTATGTTGTTGGGAGAGAAGAGGGGAGTGTTGAAGTAGGGCAGGAGCCATGGTGCAGATGATGGGAACGCTGTTCAGGGAGGACTTTACAAAGAGAAAGGGATATAAAGTGAGCAGGAGATCAGTGGGATTTTCCAGGCAGAGGCGGTGACCAGCCGTGACTGCAACTTTTGTGCCCATGGGTGGATGCTGGTCTGCGGAGGAGAGGTGTGATAGTATATTCACAGGGCTGGAGGCGTGTGTCAGGCTCTGTAAATTGATAACTGTGCCTCTGGATGTCTTTGTGGTGTTTCCCAGAGACACCACGGAGGCATGTACTGTTAATTTCTCGTGGAATAGCCAAATAATTTTTGTAGCTTCTGAGTTTGGTTGCCCCTGGCTCCTACAGGAAAAGGACTTAAATTTAGGTGTTGGTTGCTTCCAGGTATGGAGCATGTAACCTCTTCGGTGGTCCCCTCAGCTCTGAGTCCAGTCACGGGTACCACAGTCATTTCAATGAGCCGGGTGCCGTGTAGATCTTCTCAACAGGTAACATTTTTACTGAAGGTTTATTTACATAAAATCAGACTGAATCATGAAATACAGGACTAAAACACATCAAGAATGATTCAGCTTGTGTGTTAATTTCATAATTCTTGTTTTGCCTGATCATAGTGCTCAAAATTATAAATGTGGTTTAAATAAAATCAAAATTATAAATCTAGAACCTCATTTAAGGAAATTGTGATTTGTGGTTCAGTTGTGTGATTATGAGAATACTCTCTGCAAGAGTGTGTGCCTCAGTCTGAGGGCTCTTATCACTTTGATTTTGCTCATGACCACATTTATTTCTATTTTATGGATTGAGAAAAGCAGGTGAGGAGGGAAACTCACGCTGCAACAGTCAGGATAGAGTTGACGTTCGTGTATTTTTCACTCCTAAACTCAATGACATGAGATTACACCATTTTTCATTTAAAAGATCTCTTCATTTCACCTTTCCTTTGAGGGGTTTGGACACACTCTGTCATGGAGTTTCAGAAGCAGGAGAGTGCCTATATCTTTGGGGGTCTCCAGTGTCCTTCAAACAGGGTAACCATGGGTCTCAAAGGCCATTCATGTCCCACTCCCTCCAGGGCTTCTCCCCCCTATGCCCATCACCCAGAATCCCATTTCAGCCCTTCCTGGTGCCCTCAGCTCATGCTCCACTGATGCCATAGGGTGCCAGTCTCCAGCTCCCCACAGCCTTGGCCTGCTCAACCATGGGCCCCAGGGACTGATGTGCCAGTCTGGCCTTGGCCCATCTCTGGGGAGGTGGCTTCCACCTGATGGCCTGCCCTGCTCCCTCTCTAGGGGGTGGGATGGGTCTGGCTGTGAGGTTCTGCTCTGTCAGCCTGGTGGCAGTCCTTACTGATCCCAGTCCCAAGCAGCCCTCTAGGGGTGCACCCACAGGTGCTGTGGGAGATGGACAGCTGGAGGCCAGTTGTTAGTGGTGTACCCCAGGGGTGACACTGGTGTCAATACTGTTTAATGTCTTCTTTAATGACCTGGATGATGCTCCAAAGTGAACCATGCAGTTCAACACAGGGAAATGACCTGGGGAGGAATAGCTCCATGCACCAGGACATGTTCTCTTGGCCCCAGTGGGAGGGTTGGATCCTACCACACAGCTGAGGACCATGCAGCTCAACAGGAACTTAAGTTGGTGTATAGCAGTCCCAGCTTCACATCTGCTTTGCAAAGAGTCTGTGTTCTGCAGGTACCACTTTTTTACCCAGCAAAAGAGAGTGAAGGAAGAGCACCTCCTATCCAGTTCTCTGTGGGCATTGATCCAGAGGACAAGGTCAGCAATGAAATCAGCACCAAGAACACCTTCCTCAACAAATTGCTGCATTCAACAGGAGGAGAGTTTTGCAAGCAGCAGAAAAGGGGAGAGCATCCCAGAGCAGCTGGTGGAGAGAACAAATGCCTGTTGTCATGCGTCTGACCTGATGTGGAAAGTGTTAGGGAATAAACCCTTCTTGGGCTACCCTGTGCCTCTGCTGACTCTAAAGCCTAGAGAAAACCTAATGGAGCCCTGGCTGGATGAGAACAGAAAGCAAGGCTGTCTTAGCCGACATCAGTGAGGGGACTAGGGAACAAGCTAACACTTCCAAGGAAGGCCCTATACACCACTTAGCTGAGTGCCCAAAACAAGCACTGTAGATTTTGAGGGTTCATCTCGGGTATAAACAGCAAAGAGGGCTGTAAGAAAGTTCAGACTCAACTCTATGGTTCAGAAATAATGTGTTCATTGTGTATGAAATAAAAAACCCCAGCTGCCTCAAGTGTCAGCTCATGGTACATCTGCTTGCCTTCTGGCCACTCCATTTCAAGATGGTAATTTATTATTATTTTTTTTAATTGGATCTTCCAGCTGGAAAGAGATGTGAAGAGAAAATTACTGACAGACTGGTTGCTATGTCCCTTAGTTCTGCACTTTGGGTTGACCAGCAGATCTGCTGGCCCCACTGCCCTGGGGATCACTGCTCTGGGACTGAGCTCCTCATCAGCTTCTGGGGGCTCTAGCAGCCCCCAAGTACTGGGGTCTGGCTAAATGCATTACACCCCTGCTCAAGTACTATACACAACAGACTGAAACACAGAGACATCATGAAAAAGCATAGCAAAAATGTTAATTCAAGGTGGTGTTATTTATTACTGATCTCTAAATCTGCCTGAAGGAAATAAAATAGAAACACAGTACTAGAAATCAAGGAACCCATGCAGAAAACGCATCTTTGTCACTAGTCTAACCCCAACCAAATGAGTTAGTTGAATGGCAAGCAGTGGGACATGGTGGCCCAGCTGGACAGTGCTGTTTGTTTCTTCTCCCTGCTTTCTGTGGGCTTTCCCCATGTTGTACTTGCTAGCACATCACGTGATCCACCCGCTGCTGATCCACCTTCTTCTAGGGCATGCTGAACGTCTTCCCTGAAACCACTCAGTCAGAAGCTCAAAGACAAAGATGGTCAACTTACATTGTTCATCTGCAGCCAGGTCTTCTCCAGGAAGTTTCCCCACAATTCGCAGACTCAGTGTCTCTGGTGGAGGCAGGTGCTACTCTTCATTAACCAGCACCAGGAAAACTTATGCTTCTGTGTGGCAGCCTCTGGGGTAGAAGGTGGAGCAAGTGCTGTGAAGACAATTGAGATTCACATCAGGAGAAGTCTCAGAGTTTGGAGATAACGTTGCATGGACACGGTATATTCCACACTCCCTGGAAAAATCCCATAACATATTTTGTGAGGATGGGTTTTGCTGATACTTGATTCTGGGGTTGTTTTTTTTTTGTTTTCTTTTCCCCACCTTTCTTTTGGTACCTCGTTCTTTGGGTTGCCAGAGAAAACAGTTAGCATACCAGCCGGTACTGTCACAACGTGCCTGTGGATGTTTTCAGGCTTTCTACCCGTCTGTAAGTTGTATGGAAGGGTATGATGTTGCAGCCACTCAGTAGCTATTTCTTGTAAGGTTTCACTTCAACAGAAGTAGTGGGGACTTCATGCCTTTGTGCTTGTGGTGGGTCCACCACAGGCTGGAGATGGGCAAAACAAAATCTGCAGATGAACAAGAGGTGGTAGTGTTGTAATGGAATAAAATTCTCAGCAGGCATCTGCCTCTTGTCTAAATGAGTGTGTTAGATTAACTGTGATGAATGGGAGGTGAGATTATTCAGTTCTGGGGATTTGATTTCTTTCTTTAATAAAGTAATTTTGGAGCACACAGCTATACCTTGCTTGGCTAGAGGATCTGTGACCCCTTACAAGCCCCAGAGAGTCACCTTTACACCTAGATCTCTGCAAGGTGTGATGACACCGCTTGCTGGGAAGGGAGGCTGCACAAAAAGGGACTCAGGGACCTGAGCAGTCTTACCTGGGGCCTTCACTCCCCCTCCTTGGTCCTTTGCCCCACCTGTGTGAGGCCCATTTCAGCTCAGGTGTGGGCCTTCTGTCTAAAGCCCTGCCTCCTGGTGGCAGCTCAGGCCTATTCCATAGGCATATTGTCTCCTGCATGGACCCCTTGTCTGGATGTTGTAGCTTGTCTCCAGTCCCATCTCCAGCCCCACCTCCTCTGACTGCACTTCCCAGATAGATCCTGGACCTGGTTCATCACCTCCCTTCTCCCCTGTTACCAGCACCCAGCTGTGCCCCATTGGTGAGGGCACTGCCTATATGGGGGTACACCTTAGCTCCCAGGTCACCTTCCCTCAGGGAGCAGACAGCTCTTGCTTAGATGGTGTTTGGGCACAGTACTTCAGGTGTAAATGAAAAAGTGGTCCTGCAGCCATGGGAGACCTCAGGCTGTCCAGTCTGAAGTCTCACTCCTGTTTACTCTTGGGTAAGCAGCAAGCTGTCCCTGTGGCGTGGCAAGTAGGGGCATGGAGACCCTGCTCTGCCACAGCTGGTATGCGTGGCCATTTGTTGAGGAGTCAAAAGATGAGGCTGTGCACACCCAGGGGAACTCGATGCTTCTCACACAGTGTCTACCTGGGAAATAGCCTGTCAGTCCTGGATAGCCACTTGGATGAGATGCTCATTCATGCTCTTCCTCTTGCAGCTGGTGGCTGTACACATGATTTTGGCAAAATTGTGCAGAAAGGGTGTGGAACCAGCCTGAAGGCCTTCCACGTCATTTGCCTGCAGTGGCAGCTGTAACCAGATCAGAATATTAAAACATAAATACTGATTCAATGTGCAGGTGTTGCTCTTTTAATTCCTCCTTAGTAAATGCCAAATATTGTTTTGTATGTGGTAATTGACTGGATGGAGGGTTGGAGATCCTCTCTGTTTTGCACGGGAGGGGAATGTCTTCTCCCTTGCAGGCACTACTTGAAGCAGCAGAAGGACCATGCAGCAGCCAGACTTTGTCCCACAAGTCCCTCCCCTCTTCTGGTCCACTGGGATTGTCTGGTAGGACCCTATGGGATTCCCAAAAAAGCATAAGCCAATACAAACAACCACCTGGTGGGTCTGTGAACCACAAATTACATTTCAAGGTGTGACACATAGAGAGCAGATGGTGGTGCGGAGCTCCCTTTGCTGGTGGTTCTGGTGGATCTTACATCAACCTGTAAGACCATGGCTGGGTTCATGCTAGTACTATATGTGCTTCTGTAAGGTCAATGGACCTATTGAACATTTGAAAAAACTCTGTCTGGCAGTTTGAGCATGAAGAAGTCAGAAGCATGTTGTGAACTGCTGATGTTCCTGTCCAAGTCAGCAGCAGCCCCAGATAAAGAATGGGTATGGAAGTGACAGTGGTGTTCAATGGCAAAAGAGGGGAAAAGCCTGGAGAACCCTGACCAGCAACCAACTCCCCACACAACCTGTTGATAAACTTCCTCTGTATTGGTGTTAAAGTCATAGTCTAGTGTAATATCTGTACACGTGCCTACTAGTGGCATGTCAGTAGATGTGTCTACACCACCACCTCAGTTAAAAGACATTTATTATGAGGTGGGAAGTTTGTGTGTGTGTGTGGAGGGGGCTATAAATACCCTTTTTGACACTGCTAAAAGGTGAATTGCTGATTTGAGGAGAATCCTGGGTTGCAAACCAGGACTGTTGCAGCAAGGCAACACTTCAAAATATGGAGGTGGTTGTGGCATAGCTGGATGCACAGTGGCAGGCAAACTTGGTGGACATGTGATGGTCTTACAAATGCAACAGCAGTGCAACTTAGTGGTGACAGACACACTATACAAGCATGCCTGGGTCATTTATTGGTCTACAAGGCAAAACAGGTTCTGAAATAACTGGGGCTTTTACAACATTTTTTATCAGGGACTGCTAACCTCAGAAATTACAGACCAAACCAACAAAATAATTTTTAAACCAACTTTTAAATAAGTTGTTGAAGCAGTGTAATATTCACTATATATTAATTTTTTTTTTGGCAAATAATAATGTAAAAACCTCTGTCACAGAACATTTTAACAAGGTGCTCAAAACCAAACGATCCAGATATTTTACATTGTGCAATGATTTTTCCTGTGTTGATGTGCTGTTGGCATTTATAAAAAATGGCAGTCATAACTTCAGGGTGATCAGAGCCCAACGGGTGGATGTGAACCTTTCAAATCCTGTGAGGCTTTGGAAAACACTATATGGGAATGTGTTCAAAATTAAAGAATATGTGCCTCTGCTTGAAAAGGGAGACCACATCAGGGCATCTAGAATAAAAGAAGGAACTGAGAAAGGTTTTGACCCATCCATGTACATAGATTATTATGGACCCCAGGCTGGCAGTGATCTCCCTGGTTTTCAGGGCATCCCTGTGGTGTATGGTGCAGGTGTTGCAGGTATATTCTGTAGCTTGTGCCAAAATTCTTGCTTTTGGGTAACACCTGATAGTGGTAATGCTGTCAGAAAACACATTTTGTACTTGTGTTATCACAATTAGCTCTATCCAGAACTTTTACTCTTCAAGGTGAGCTGGTGGTCTAGGCTCCGACTGCTGAAATATGCTGACTGAGATGTCATTTTCCAAAGCATTTCCAATCAGTGCAGCGGACACTACAGAGAACAGAGCATCACAACAGGGCCTAAAAGAAGACTGATATAGGGTCTAAGGTGCATTTTGCTTCTGTTTTTATTACTTCTGAGAAGTCAATTCACTGCACATTCTTGCTGTGTTTAGAAGAGTGTGGTGACCACAAAAGAGAGGCAGATACAAAGTGTCTGACAGATGCATTTCTGGATACAACACCCTCTCTGCTCTTACTCCTCCCAGACTGGGTAGCAGGTATGGTCATGGAAATGGAAAAAGGACAGGTAGGTCAGGTACACAAACACCAAAGGGAAGTGTGTCGTGCGTGAAGGAGTGTCCCATGCAAAATCAAGGCAAAAATGTGTAAGGTCATCTTCTCACAAGACTGAGACAATGAATCTCCAGTATCTACTGTGAGGTTAACTGCAAAAGGAAGGCAGGTGTTTGCTTCTCTGTAAGCTGTGGTTCTCCTTCCAGCTACTGATTTCAATGTTGAGAAATAACTCCCTACTGCAGACACTGGATCCAGCCTGAGAGAGGTGGTGAACATGGATGTGAAGAGTTACCCAGGGCCTGGGTAACTGTTCCACCTCTCTCTGGCAGGCCCCAACATGGCTGTGATGGGACTATGCTGTGGATGGGGCCATGGACCTTAGTGGGCAGTGAGCTGAGAAAGGAACAACCTTTGTGCCCAGATAGCAACAAGGCAGCAGCAGCATTCAGAGCAGTGTGAATAGGCCTCGGTCCAGACAGCCAGAGGAGGGGTTACACCCCTCTGTTCAGTGTGTGTCAGACCTCACTTGGGCACTGTGTCCACTTTGGGCCCTCCATACAGGAGACGTTGACAAACTGGAGGGATTTCACAAGAGGCCATCAAGATGGTAGGTACTGGAGGTGAGTATCCCTAGTCACTAAGTAGGAATATGTGGGCTGAAGCCAGCCCAAGCCCATTGAGCACTTAAAACTTCAATTTATTGGTTTTCCAATTTTTATACTTTATGTTGGGTTGATCAACATATGCACACATATTGCTAGTATGGTTTTGTTATGTTATTACATTATTTCCCTCCTAACCTTGCCTACCTTGTTAAGAGAAATCACTGCAAAAGCAATAGTGAAGACTTGCAAGTGGACAGGTCAAAATGTGCTTCTGAGATGAACGAGTGAATAGGACCAGAGACATCCTGCCCTTCCCTTACCCCCATTTATTTAGCTTTGCACAACAGGGCCTCCTGTATGTATATAAAGGGACTGTTCCCCTCTGAGTGAGTGACCTGCCAAAGAAGAGGAGCAGTTTCTTCTCAGGCTGATTTCTGTGACTTCTGGTCTCCTGAATCTGGGCAGAGCCAGGTGTTCACAGGCAACCCTCTGCAAGCTTCTGGACAAAGGGTCCTTCTTCTTGTTAGGTAGCACCTCTTGCCCCCAGAAATTGTCTTCTTCTCTTTGGGCAACCTTTCTAAAGACACAGTATTATAAATGTATCCTTTGATTATTCAATTTAGATTAATTTATACCAGTTGTGGGTTTCTTCTGTACTGCTTTTTGATGTATGAAAGCAAGATTTATTATGCTAAATAATATAGGACTGAGGTACAAAGTAGGTACTTCAGAAGACATCTCCTAATTACAGATTAGCTTGAAGGAATGGAGAAGGTGGGATTTTTTCAGGTGTAGTTATTATAGCCAAGCATATTTTTTCCATGTCAGTTAAAAAATTTTTTATCACTGGTTTTAAACAATAGACTGTGGCACCTAGACACGACACACAAAATTTGCTTTTAGCCATGTAAGCCAGAGCTAAGAACTTCTGCGGAAAAAAATCCTAGATGTTGCAGATTTATTAGAGATACACTTAGTTCCTCTAACTTTATGTTGGTTTAGATTTGGTAAATGTTCTTTGGTTTGTTTTTTGGCCATGACATGATTTAATGGCAAAAAAATGGTATTTTAGCAGCTTTGAGGAGTACTTTTTTTCTTGAACATCAGCTCTCTTGCTCTCCAAATTCAGAAAGTTAACCACACTTCAAGAATGTCTGAAGTAGACAAATGAACTGTGGTCTAGCAAAATGGGACCTTACGAGATGCATCTCAGAGTCCCAAGAGAACTGGCTCATGTAGTTGGCAAGCCACTCTCCATAACTGAAAAGTCACGGCAGTCATGTGAAGTCCCCAGTAACTGGAGAAAGGAGGACTCTGGGAACCTGTCAGCCTCATCTCTGCCTGGGAAGATCACAGAACAGATCCTCCTAGAAGCTATGCTAAGGGACATGGAGGACAGAGAGATGATTCAAGACAGCCAACATGGCTTCTCCAGGGGCAAGTCTTGTCTGATCAACCTAGTGGTCTTCTATGAAGGAGAGACATCATCAATGGACAAGGGAAGTGATACAGATGTCACCTCTCTAAATTTCTGTAAGGCCTTTGACACAGTCTCTCACAACATCCTTCTTTCTAAACTGGGAAGGCATGGATTTGATGGATGGACTGTTCAGAGGATAAGGAATTGGCTGGATGGTTGCATCCAGAGGGTAGTGGTCAACAGCTCAGTGTCCAGATGGAGATCAGTGATGGGTGGTGCCCCTCAGGAGTTTGTACTGGGTCCAGTACTGTTAAATATCTTCATTAGTGACAGAGACAGGGGGATCGAGGGCACCCTCACCAAGCTCACAGATGACACCAAGCTGAGTGGTGCAATTGACATACCTGAGGGATGGGATGCCATCCAGAGGGACATGGACAAGATCAACAAGTGGGTCCAGGTGAACCTCATGAGATTCAACAAGGCCAAGTGCAAGGTCCTGCACCTGGTTTGGGACAATCCCTGTTACCAATACAGGCTATCAGCTAGAAATGTATCTGCTTTTTCTAAAAAGATATAGAGAGCAATTACATATTTGCTCAGCTTCTTTTTTACCTTCAGAATAGTTAGCCACAGTTTAGGAAAACTTGTAACAAGATTTGAAAACTCTCCTTTACAGGTTTGACACTTTTAAATTTTTATTACCTTTTCATAACATCTTTAAGGAATTAAAGAAACCACCCCACAGAATCAATTCTGAAATGCAATAACTAAGCATTAAAACATCTGCTTCAATACCTCCAGGCCAAGATAAAGGTTTTATTAACATACAGAGTTGTTTAAAGCATAATGGAACTCTGATTGTGAACTTGGTAGATGGCATTGGCAGTTGTCTGTTTGCATTTATCTACAAAAACATAACATTTCACATCAGTGTGCACATCCTTGCCAAATAGAGGTCACTGAAATGAGACTAATGATCAGAATGGGCTGATGTATTAAACCAAATGCAAGTAAAATTAAGAGCATAATGAAAAGCATAAAGGCAAATGAGAGATTATAACTTTTGAGCACCATATCCATGGAGGGTGCTGAAGAAGCTGTAGTTTTATTATAACTTCCTCTCATCTGTATTCATTAAATTAGTAGTCATATTTACAAAGTCCAGCAGGGGGGGATATTTTTCTGCATTTGAGTACAGAATTTTTTAAAAACAAATCCTGTATTGCTAAATTCACCTGAAGAACAGTCTAGGTGTTGTGTTATTCAAGCTACTGTTTGTAGGCAAAATATGGTGCTTCTAAGTCTTCACAAAGCGTAGAATCAAAGATGGATTAGCTCATTTATTTGTAGTAATAGATATGACACCAAAAACATATTATAAACACTAGTGGTACAGGTAGTGTTCCATAATGCACCAGTGAAGGCTGATGGATGCAAAGGCAGACCACCTAAGCTGGGTGTGCCGTGGCCCACCTAGGCTGCAAGAGTAGGCTGCCAGCTGCTTGTTCTTTCACACATAGATTGCAGTGTTCCTGATGCACGTTAGCTGGCAGAAACATGGAACACGTCACACTCTTATTTGAGGGTTCTATCATTTTTAGTATGTAATATTTCACCCTCATTATATACACAAGGAACACTGCTTCAGGAGACAAGCTGATTTTTTGAGATGCTTTAATTACTTTTGATATAATTGTGAGACGGTCCCAGGCCCACAAATTCCACTGAAGCCTTTTCCCTGGTGCTGAATTAATTATTGTGGCCAGAAGTACATTTTTTCTTTAAATGTATCTTCATGACTGCATTCAGCACTTTTGCTGCCTCTCCTATTCTTCAGAATATATTTTATATGCATTCAACTCATGTACTACAAACACTTATACATGTTTTTTATCTGACACCTTGTGAATTTAAATTGGATTCATATTTACCTAGTTTAATTAACATCTTTATGTGGAAAAGTTATTCAAGACTCAGCTAGCAAACATGACAGAAATCTACATATATAAACATTAATACAAACCTGATAAAATACAGCTATATTCATGTGCAAACTACTTGGATTGACTTCATTCATCGAGAAACCCATATAATTAAAGAGAAAATGGTGATCATGCTGTAGGATTCTTCAAGAATTGCTGCTGTGCAATAAGAACTGTATATGCAATGTAATTCTGTAAGAAGATTTTGAAAAGTTGCAAAAGTACGCAGTTCTCTATCAAACTCTACTGTTGTTGAGTAGTTTCTACATAGAAGTATTTACAAATAATATAAAATTCCAATTTTCTGTATAAAGTAATCTGAACAAAAAAATCATTAAATTATGGACAGCTTAGGGGCTGGCAGTCCTCTTCATTTCTGAAATAGAACTGATTCACTGGTAGTTGAATCAATTGTGGTTTTATTTGGATACTAGTGCTGTACCCGAGCCAAACTGTGTATTTGTTCTGCTTTAGATCTATTTATGTAATTTCATTGCTATTGCACTATTTCTTGTGCAATTTACAAAGTGTTGGAGATTGGAAGAGCCTATTGAATACTTTCTGCCTTCTGTTGAAGACGCGGTGAAAACTTTTTTGAAAAACTTCTACACTTTCTGGAAAGGTGGTGGGAGCTCCAAAGAAACACTGGGGCAAATGTTCAGATCAAAGATTACTGATGGAGCTTGTACAAATTAACATGTGAGGTACATATAGCTGTGCTAATTACTGCTTTCCGGTCTGGGCAATAGCCGGATATTGGAGGAACATGTGTGAACCTTCAGGTTCCTGCTGTCACATCAGATTTGGGGAAGGTGCACAGAGCCCTGAATGAGGTTCCCAGGATTATCCAGTTACCAGCACAGGGCTTGTCCTCTGTGCACCTGAGCACAAGAGGGTGCTGGTTACTCTGTGGAGACCTCTGCTTTTGAAAATAACTTTGTCCTAATTTCAGAATGGAAATCTAGAGGGAAATACACTGCCCTGAAGAGCTGTATGCTGGGAACTAAAGAGACATTGTTAAGGTAAGCAGTATGCATGAAACCACAGTTACTCAAATAAGCTTCCTGAACAGTACTGAAATTATGGCTATTATGTCTTTACTGTTTGCATCCTTCTTTGTCTTTTCTTTACCCACTTTAAAATGAAGGATGGTGATGTTTAAAAAGGATGCAGTCTTGTAGCACCATTACAGCAGGTCTGGACATTTAGATAAAGCAGCTGCAGAGCTCTTGCACACAATACTTTTGCAAAGTCATCCCTGCTCTGAAGTAACACTGCGCTGGAGACCTTTCACACCACTCAGATTCTGATGAGCTTTTCTACTCCCTTTTGACCTGCTTTATGACCCCATTATGAGAATATGCTCATCCACTGTTATATATACATATATATGTACATATATATGAATTCTTGCATCCTATTCTATAAACTCAGCAGAAGATTGAAGCAGTGGGGAGTGCACAGTGTTTGTTGGGATACTGTTGGAGAATAGTTTAGCAACTGGTAGCATAATGATCGTACCAATTTGCCGCATTACATATATTATGCCTGAAAATGGGATATCTGCGTAAGTAAATAGCCAGGAGCCTAGATTAACAACCATCCAGCTAATGGTTACTTCAGCAAACCCAGTACATTGCCTGAAGAGGTATCACCTTAATTAAAATTAGACCAAATGTATACTTTGAGAAGAACAATAGGCGTTTATAGACATGAGTAATTTCTTGTGATCTTAATGATAATTTCTTATGAATCATAAGCATTTATTTACCAGCTTTCTGACTGTAAAACAGGAGTGTAATAAATGCTGACTTTGTTCACACAAATTGTAGGTACTCCTTTTTGTGCTGTGTAAGGGAATGAAAGAGGTATTTACTTGTGTCTGTGGGGTTTCTATTGTGTTTATTGTGGTTCAATAAAGACTGTTTTTAGATCGGAAAGTTAACTAAAGAATTACTTGGGGCTGTGTTAATTTTAAAATACATTGACTAGACCCTTATGAAGATATTTCAGAATTGATGTTGTGTACACACTCAAAAACTTACCTGCCCACGAATCAATCAATAAACCTTTCTGCATGCACACATGCACAAAGGTCAGCATCAGATATAAGCAAGTTTCATCAGGTCATGGAAAATGAAGGAAGAGCTTTGAAATAGTTTCCTTCTGTACACACCAGCTTTCCCCCGTTTTCTTCTTGTTCTTGAGCAAACAGAACTACTTGAGTACCATTATTAGCCTTGTCTTGTCTTTCATAAACAAGCCTACTTTTTCCTCCTTGAATAGCAGTGACTAGACAGTTTCTTTTCATTTCCCACTCAATTCTGTCCATTTTCCTTTTCCTTACTCCTCAGTTAGGAACGTATTTCAACATTGGAAACTTTCTAGGTCTAAAAGAATACAAATGCAACAATTAATATAAAAAGTCAGCTCCCACAACTTAAATAGGCAACTAATCTTAATAATCAGTTAATAGTGTAGGAACCGTCTTTCAGAAATAATGCAATTTATCCCTGAATGACTAAAGATCAGACATGCTCTATGGAGCTGGCAGACCCATGAATGGAACTGTTTCTAAGTACTTCCAAAATACTTAATGTCAATGAAGTTATCAAAAATTGAGTATTCTTCAAGTATTAGCATGTGTATGCTCTAGTAAACTAATAAATTACTTCATTATGAAAGAGAATATCTTAAGATACTATTGCTAACAGCCAACCTAGATTCAAATTGATTTATCTAATTGAGGTGTAACATCACCCTGTTGTTTTCTATAATTCCAACTGCATTCATTATGGCAGTCCAGGAAAATCTTTGTCACTCACTAAAATGTTTACAAGATAAGAAGCAAACAATGGTTGACAAACAAGCTTTCAATACAGTGCTTCATTTCAGGAGCATTTTTTGTTTTGACTTACGTGGAAGGTCTGCGTGTGCTGTGAGAGAACAGTTACAATCTCCCCCTGGAAAAAGAAGTTTTGCAGGTGATCTGGGTGAGCATAGGCCTTTGTCTTCGAGAACAATTTTGACAGCTACTCTTCAGACAAGTCAACAGACTGAAACAAGCAGTTTGGTTTTATTTGTGCCATGATCACAGAAGTAAGAACAGACACCTTTGTTTTGTGCCTTTTCTTGCCTCACTGCATGTCTCAATTGTGGTAGCAATTTTCAAGTAGCAGTGGAGAATAAAATCAATGCTATACACAAGATACAGTCACACAAAATAAGATCGAGATTCTAAGTGCCAAATCCAGCCCAGGCAATAATGAGATCACTAGAGATACAAAGTCTCTTTGCTTCCTCTTTCACTTATTTCTGAAGATACTTTGTGTTACTAGTTTTCAATTACTTCCCCCCTCCACCCCCCCACTATTTCCCATTTTGGACAACCTTTGTGCTATATTTACAGTATATTTCCATGATCACAGGAGCCGAGCTTGCCAAGTGCTGTTGAATCTTGCTGACTCATGAGGGTCACCCACTGGTCTGCCTGGTGGAGTGCTTATGTGTTGCATTCCAAACTCTCCCCTGGACAAATTCTCTCCTCTGGCAACACAGAAGCCTCCAAGTTCCCTCTACTGCTGTGTCAAAGGGCGAGCAGAGTGTACGAGCACCAGTAACAAGGAATATCTGTTAGGATGATAAGTGAAGCAGAGTACCTGAGCATTTTTAAGCATTGTAGTTCATAAAGGAGAAGTTATAAACCAGACCTTGTTAACAGCAAACTTGTATCTTGATCCTAAACGCGGATGGAACAGTAGTTATGCTGACACTAGCAAGGTCAGAATCTCACCCCAGGCCCTTGCTTTCCCCTTCCTTATAATTCTGCCCAGTCTTGTATTTGGCAAGAAAGATATGGAACATTTTCTTTGTTCTTTTCCAGCTCTTTTCTACACCATTTATCATTCTTCTGAACATATCAGACCACCTTTAACATAAATTTTATAGCTATATACACACAAAGCAAGTAAACCACTTATACTTTACTTGAAATGTACTTATTGAGAATAAATTTCTTATGCTATAGTAGATACGATTGACAGTATCTGCAGTATAGTAGACATACTGTTTCCTACAGTAATAATAAGATTTTGCTGCAATTCATCTCTCTTCACAGACTATACTGTTTTCTATGTAGTTTGTTAAAAAGGCTCAGTATTGTTTAGGCTCTACAGGTGTATTACTAAAACATTGCGTCATTTAAAGTTGGAGCTAAAACAAGAAGTTTCAGTGCAGCTGAAATGCAATTTTTCAGAAATGCTAAATCAAAACTTTCCAGAATGTTTTTAAAGAAATAACTTTTTGACCCCACCCAGCCAACATCAAAAAATTCTGAATGCTTCACAAGATGTGAGGTTTGGTTTCCAATCCATTCTTACTTGAATGAAATCTAGTTTAAAGCAGCAGACAAAATGTAATGCCAAACATAGTAAAATAGATACCTAAACATTTGCATTTTCTGATAAACACTGGGAATTTATAATATTATATAAAGTCAGATTACTATCAAAAGCATCCTACAATATGCTGTCTTTTGTAATGAATGCTGTTACATTCTGTCTAGTAAACTGGTTAAGACTTTAGTCAGTTCAGTCAATACCCACACCAAAAATTCTTCATGATATGCTGTCAAAATGCCTTATTTTTTAGAGTAAAGGGCATAAGAAAACTATAGTCTGTGTGTCATAACTGATCCAGGTATGTTTTGCTAAGGTTGATTTACCTGGAATCATGTTTTTTAACATCTTGAAGTTATGAGGTGGGAGTAAAATATTTGCATTATGACAGTGACATTCATTTGGAAGGAAAGTCAGAAAAAGAGTATTTGATTCATGGAGTGCTTTTTTAAAAAAATGTGACTCCAAATTTGCAAATAAAAAGCTCACCTGTCTTTCTTTGTCCTGTTACTAAACACTTGAGGAGTTTCAAGTGCAATTTCCTTTTTTTTTTTTTTCCCTTTAAAATCATGGAGTTGCAATTTGCTGGGGTTTTGGGGTTTGTTGGGTTTTTTTGAGACCTCTTCTAACTTAGTTTGTTCATGAGATGACATGCAACTGATGTAGGCTCTGAAGCATTTTGGGGAAGAAAGAAGGCTGCCTGCCCACAACTGCAAGACTATTCTGTGGGTCACCACTTTATCACAATACTGACTGCACAATTCAACAACGTAATCATAAACAGTGCTCAAAATGAAAGAGCTGCCATTAAACTTCTATGGACTATTAGCATGCAAATGTAAAATAACTTCTTAGTAAACACAAAGAAAGGGAAAAAAACCAACTACTTTCTTAAATGGTGCTATAAGTTTTAAAGATATAAGTGTGCCTAAATTGTGACAAAAAACTGCAGAAACCATTCCAGTGTGACATGTTTAGTGAACATAAGTTCAAAAAAATACAAATAGCTTTTGAAAATCTTGCGAGTTTAGAGGAGAGGAAGGAAAGGAAAAATATGTGAATACATGTCATGCTTAAGGATTTTGACCAAAATGATCTTAGGACTTGTAAACTATCCTTTAGACACAAACTTTTATCTTGCAAGACCCAGGGCCTGTTATTTAGATGACTATTCAAAAAACAGGCTTTTCTGGTACTTGTATTGCATTCTATATCCACTGCTTATCAGAAACAGAAATGAAAAGGTATTGCCTAGAAGCTCTTCAGCAAGGAAGTACGTTTCCTGCAAATCTGCAATTGCCAGACACACAGATAATCATACCCTGGCTCAAGACAGGAGTCAACAGCACTGTGCTGGGTGAGTACGCTGCTCTTCTAGGCCATAGCTGTTGTGGAAAGCACAGAAAAAGTGTTTTCTAATCTTGTTTTTGATGAATGCTGGGAAAATGAATTTGTTTTAAATGTAATAAGCTTAAGCTTTTAACCCTTAACAAAACTGCCAAAAAATATCAAAATTTTTGTTTTTGATTATGAGATACCTAGCCTAAATTCTGTTTAATCTATTGAAGACAGCAGAAGTTCAATTTCAGTAAGCTCAAAGTGTACACTGTCTATTTAATAACTTCTTTCACACTTGGGACAATGCAGTCTTATTATGGGTATATTTTACCTGAACTTGAAAGAATTTCTTTAAAAAAAATTCTGTAAATAAGTAAGACTACATGAAGATGGCAGGTCTATGATAGTAGATAAGCAAGTAAAACTTGCATAGATAAGTACAAAGTATGAACCATTCTGTTATTTTCAGAGTTAAGATGACTCCAATGAAAGAGAAATGTGGAACCATTCCAGTATCACACTAGTGGTATAACTTGCTTAGGATCAGAATATTGTGTATACATGCTTTAAACTTGTTCCTTTGGAAGTAATGAACAATGGTACTCTACCAGATTTCACTAAGTTCCAGACAAAACATGGTATTTAAAAGTAACACAGAGTCCTGAGTTCTCTTTTGCAGTTTAAGAGTTGTTACTATGTCTCTGCTTGTGAGATGCTAGAGAGAACACTGGTTCTACAGCAGCTACCTGAAGACTTGATTGTCACTAAAATGAAGACCAGATAATTTCCACTGTTGTCCTACATCAAACACCTTTCTCCATTTCTCTTTAATTCACTCTAACAGGTTAGATTAGGCTCCCACCATTTTTTCCTCACAGAAAACCAAGCAGGATTTACTATTAGAACAGTAATGCTGATAAAAGGTCCAGTAACAACAAGCCCTTTTCTTACTGCATCTCTACACTAAATTTTTCAGAGCAAGTTAAGCTGCTTGTTGTTAGAGTAACAAAAAAAATCTTTCAAATTCTGTCCCTCCTTTGCTTTTTATAAAACTAATGAACACTTGCCACATTGACTCAAAAGCAGGGCCAGAAAAATGACATTTCAAGTTATCTATAAAGACTAAGACTGTTCCAAATGCCCATTACAATGTAGAATTTCCCTCTGCCGCAAACAGACAGGAAAGATGACAATATGTTGGCATAGCAGGTTTTTAGGTCAACAGCTATGCCAACATCTTGCCTCCCCTCCAGCTCTGCATAAAAGAACTTCTTGGAAAGGCATCTGTGGGAATTGTATTATCTTTTGCTGTGATTTGTTTGATCTGAAATAGAAAACCAAAATTTAGGTAGAAGCTTCACAATGTTATGTAAAACAGCTGAATATCAATCTCACAGTACGGTGTCTACTAATTCTAATGTGAGTTGGTTTTTACTCCCTAGGCTATGAGAGCTAAAAAAAAAAAGCCCTGACAAAGGGCCCAGGTTTTCAATTCTGTGCCTATAACAGTTGCAGAGCAGACAGTGTTTGCTTAACTATTTTACCAATGCATCAACAAAATCCAATGGGGATGGTGGTCAATCTAGAGAAGCATATTCTCAGGTGACTTCTTTATTTTACATACTCATTTTCTGGATTTGGTCAGTCTCTGTGTCCTCAATACACCTGAACAAAAAAGTGATGCCAAAGGAAGAGATTTAAAACACAAATATTTGCTATTATAAATTATATTTGCTGCTTCATTCTTACTTAGAAAGCACACTGCCACCTTCCTGTAATCCATTTGTGTAAGTATTTGTTGAGTGTTTTTTTCAGGCAGCGGATTTGCCAAGGAGACAGATTTTCAGGATAACGGTGGCAGTTCTTACAATACTGGAAACAATCTCATGCAATTTACTTTGCACAGAGTGCCACACTTCTGCTGTGTGGTGGCTGGCTTGTTTGGGGTTTTTTATTTTAAACAAAAGAGGGGTGGGGGAGGAGTGGGGAAAATACTTGTATATATTTCTGCTACCGTGTACCTGGTGCTGTACAGTAGCCAGAACAGTGAGGTCAAAATGTAAGGGTCTAATAAGTTTAAGGACATTTGATAACTGTATCTAGAACACATTGACTAGGTCAGTCATTTGCAATAGTAAGCACACACATTACTGAACAGATGATGTTGTCAGTTGTGGGAATTGCCAACTGTACCTTTAATTTTCATAATTTTAATTTCCAAACTCTGTATTCAAACCTGATGCCTTGAAGTTATATCAACAATGGGGCTTTTTCTTTTTTTTTCTCCTCCAGATTACTACTGGATTTTCAGGGATGAGGAGAAAAACAAAGGAAAGATTATTTATGTACATTGGCTACATCAACTTTAACAAATGAAAAGTGCATTCATGGTCACCAGACACCCTGATAGCATAACATTTTGTAAGTAATCTTTGAAGAAGCTGTGTTCCTGTAAACCCTTTCAAACCTGTGGCTGTTGCACAATGCAGCTTCCTTCAGGTGTTACTGTGCTATCAATGATCAAGTCACCTAACAGTTCACAACCCAGGACTGCCCAAAAAGAGGAGTGAAGACACGAAGGCACACTTTCCCATATTATGTAACTAGAATAGAAATCATTATGGAACTAAGCACTTTATCATATTTCAAAATACCAGGAGAGCACCTTTTGTTGTCCTTGTTAACAGTTGTGTCTTTAATTAACATTACAATTAGCATGCAAGCTGTCCTTGTCTTACACAATTGAAAGTCTGCTTTTCCACCAAGTAGTCTCTTGTAAGGAACTGATGCAGTTCGGAGTTGAAGGAGTTGAATGTACATGAATGACACTACATTTTAAAAATGACACTACATTTTAAAGAGTCTCTTCAGAATTATTTTTAAATCCAGTTTAATAAAAAGCTCTTAAATCAACTGTTTGGAAATTCTATTGTAATTTTCCATTTGGGTTAGTGTATCTCAGAATGGGAAAAAGTTTTAATTCTTCAAAATGGGAAGAAATTTGTAAGTTCAAAATGCTTATTTCATAAAAATTTTGGATATATAAAAAAAACATGTTTACTTGCCTATTTTGTCCTTGTTAAGCCTTTCTGCCTTCAGAATTTAGGTTATAAATGTATTTGAAGCAGGTATGTTCATACACAACTTCTCTTTATCATTACCTTATAAATCTTATAAATTAGTATAGTTATGTTAAAACTTGCATTATCTCTGTATTTGCTTAAACTAACAAATTTTCCAAGACTTTTTTGAATTGAAAATGCCCATATTTAGGATCTGATTCTGCAGAATGTTTGCGTGTAAGTGTATTCACATCAGTAGAGGGTTTTTATACTCTGACATGACATATAATAAACAAGAATTAAACTAAACAGCAGTGTCAGCAGACAAGATCTGGGTGTGTTAGCACTGATGTTCTCTGACCTGCCAATCTGATGTCTCATACAATCACTTCTGTCCTAACAAAGCCTGTTGTTTTGGAGGGCAGTGTATGAACTGCAGCTTAGTCTGGACTGAGGCCAAGGGAGGTATTATTTCAAAGCTGCATATCCTAGCTGTGCCACTAACCCAAAGAGTCTGGATTTGGCATGCTGTGATAACCGAAAATTGAATCAGTTCAAACTACGGACAGGGCTATGCTTTTCAGCAGTAACTCTGGAAGTTAACATCCCTTTTGAAAAATCTGTCACTGAATCTGAAAGCAGAGCTATGTAAAGCTTTCAGAACTACCTTGAGTAGCGCACAGGACAGGGCAGTTCTGGCTATGAAATACCATTGCTGCCACAGCTTGTTTTACACAGAATTTACTCTGAAAGAATAAAGGAAACTGCAAATAACCTAATAAAATTAATGTTTTTTGTAGATTTTGCAGCTTTCTCCAGTGACTCTACAGCTAACAAGACAAACAGGTTAACTACCTGGCAAACATCAAATGCTACCAAATGCACAAAGCAAACCAGCTGTTGAAAGAACCATTTTCTGATTAAATAGAAAATTTAATTGTAACTGATAAAAACAGAGGTGGGATGGGGAATTCAGACAGTGCATTTTTCTTAATGGATTCCTGAATTCATCTGTTCTGATAAAAAGTTCAGTAGCAGTACACGACTTCTCTTCAGTATGGCCAGATAAGACCATGAGAGGGGAAAGCAAACAAGCTACAGGCTGACTTCAATTGTTGCATTAAAGCCTCTCCCACTCTCAGACTGCTCCTCACAGTCTTCAAACATGCTGCAACAGGGGACCAGGGAAGAGAGACAGCAAAAGTGGTTGGATCAGACGAGGAATCAGCACCGCACAGAAGCAAAGCCGTAGGTATAACAGGATCTCAGAACAAAGGGAAAACTCTGCATGAACATTGTAGGCTAAGCTTCTGGGAGGGGAGAATGGAAGGGAGAAATAACTATTGTTGATACTGATTCACTGGGAACCTTGCCGTAGAGAACGCAAAGATGCCTTCCAACCCCAGCGTCACCTGCTTATTGTGTATAGACCTGCTCTGAACAGGTTCAGACGACCAATACTGTAAATACTGGCAGCTGCCTGCAGCTTCTTCTAGGTTGGGGCTCCCACCAGCAGCACCAGTAGCTGCACTGGCATTAGCAGTGTCTGTGTGAGGGAAAGCATTAGGAGAAAGCAGGCAGCCTCAGGGGCACAGTTTAATCCCTATAATTATACAGGCCTGGTAATGTAAAGGTCTGCACACAGATACTGAAGCTGCATAAAACCGGGAGTCTGGGACATTCCCTGAAGGATAGTTGTTTTAAAAACAAGTATTTTGGCAACCTCTGACATGCATTATCCATTTCAGTATATTTTCTCACTAATTATAGAGAGACTATGCCTAATTTCCTCAGAATAATAGTCTGAAATTTCTAAAGATAAGAGTCTGTCATAAATTGACTTAATTGTATTTTAATTAATTTTCATTTATTGCACTGGCTAAAGTATATTTTCCCACTAAAAGCAGAATATGCACATTTTTGAAGGGAAGAAATACTTTACTTCAAGGACACCAACCTGACATATACACATACAACACCGCTAAGGAGTTGCACTCTTAATCCTACAGGACTGATGAGCAACCAGGGGTGATCCAAACTGTAGCGAGACTGATGCTAAAGACAAAGCAGCTCTCCTGTGGACTGGGTTCCCAAAGAATAGTTTGGTAGATTTCTGAAAATCTGAAAATATTCTGCACCAGGAAGAAGATGAAAGGAATGAACAGCCAACCACTTTCTAGCAGATCCTGCAATCACAGTTTGCATGAAAAATTTTCAGCTGGGAATGCATAAGCAAAGTAAGAGCTGGAAACAGAACATACAGCTGATTGAAATACTCATGGAGGGAGAACTTGAGTGTTGTCATACTACTTTGAAAAAGTTCATACATATTCCTCCTTCACACCAAATTACTTAGCCTTAGAGAATTTTATAAATCATTCCTCCAGAAATATTTATTTACATATTGTAGTATAAAACACTATTACTTCTATTTGGATTTGACTGAATAGGACTGTCCTCTTCCTGCTATTGCAGAATTCTTCCATACTAAGTTTTCCGTGTGTATTCTTCAGGCTAAATTTAAAAATTCCTGGTTTCTCTTCCCTGCTCTCAACATTTATGAGATTACTTCAGAGCGTAATCCACATCATCTTCCTGCATGGTTTCAAAAAGCACACCAGATTACAAAGCCTACTGAAAAGGTTCCAGTCAATTTCTGCAAGATTTACATTGAGCCTATCAGGTCTACCTGTGGGAATTTTTTGTTGTTGTTCATTTGGGTTTTTCCCTTTTTTTTAAAAGGTATGTTTTGACTTTGCACCTATGAAATAAATAAATATATATATAAATAAATA
>VZRW01002701.1:51454-117070 GCA_013398125.1 Aegotheles bennettii
TAAATAAAATTTAAAGTTTTATCTTAAGTAGTAGGTTTTGTGTGTGTAGAAAAAACATTGCTCATCGGACCTGCTGATACAGCTGGGAAACAGACAAACTTTTGGACCTGGTTCCTTGTCACGGCTGAAAAGAAGCAGCAAAACGCCAAATTAAAAGTAAAAAAAAAAAAGGTTAGATATAATTGTTTAAGTAATCCTTCGGGCTGCTTGGGAATACAGGTAGCGAACAACCATGGAGCGGAGCAGGAGGATAGGTGGGTTTTGTATCCTGTGGCTCACAGGAAGGGAACCCTCATGACTTCTGTCCAGTAGTGTTTTACTGGCAGTCTGAGTTGGAAAGTTTGGGCTAGAAGCTACGATAAACAAAAGCAAAAAAAAAAAAAAAAGTAAAATATGACCTTCAAGGTAATACTTCCATGTGAGTTAAATCAGTTCTGAGCTTTTCTTCCAAGCATTACACAGGCATATATCATAGAGAAGCCTGTTGCTAATTAAAAATCATGCTAATTCCTGAATTTAACTACATTTGCTTCCACTACATGCTATTATAAAACAGTGATTAGGCAAATAGAATTTTCTTTGTTCCAGTTCTGTTTTGTACTCTCATCAAATCTTTGTATATAGTAATTTTCAATATTTCCTTCTACACTCAGTTAATTGCATAGTGCCATGCTCTTTTGTACAGTGTTCTCCCAGCAATTTGAAGCATTCTTTTGAAATTAAAAGAAGGCAATTGTAAACCCACAGAACTGACAGAGCAGTTAATGAGATAGAATCTTCAGGTGCCTGGGTAAGAGGATTTTCAGTTATGCCGCATGTGGAACGCTTATCCTTAATGCTCTCTGCAAGAGGTGGCTCAGTGGTCTCCCAGAAGGAAGTTTGTTTACTCAGCCTTTAGTTCCCTGCTTCTTGCCTTACAAAACAATTGGCTATAGATTTTTTTTACCAACTGCAAGATTATGTCAGTTTTAATCACCTTCTGCCTGGTGGAGCAGGAGAAGCAATATATGCTAGAAAATCAGTCCCTCACTGATCTACTCCATGACCAAGCAAGGCTTGGGTAAACTGCCCAGCACATGCAGAATCCCTTTTTGTCTGTGTCAGTGCATTGCAACTCAGTTTAGCCTGGTTTGAGACTGCTACAGATATTTCTGGCTGTGGGAGCTGTTGCTCAGGTGTTTCCCATGGCTTGGGCAATATCCACATATGTTGAGCAGGCTTCCCCTGCTTTCTATCATGATTAATGCAGCATAACTTTGTCAGAAACACCGCAATCACTTGTTTTAAAAGTAACATTAGAGGAGTATGCTATAAATATCCTGGTTTTAGATGTAAGGCTGCAACCGTGGTGTCCTTTGGCAATTTTTTATTATTTTTTTTTCAGTAATTAAGAGTAGGAACAACCAAAGAGGGCAGCTGGAGAAAGGGACCACCAAACCAGACCATCTGCTTGCCAGTTCTCTCCTGATTACTGAACACTGTTCTGCAGTGCTTACTGACACCAGTCATCTAACCTTAAGGATAGTTAGTTTCTGCAAAGACAATTGAGTATACTCAGCTTATTGTGGAGTCAGGCCCCTGCCAGGAGTGACATTGTAGTTTGAATAATCAAATTGTAGTCATACCTTCTAGATAGCTATAGGAATATTAGAAGAGAAAAACAATGACAACCACACAAGGCTGGAAAATGGGGTGTATCAGGCTGATCTTACAATCTCCCACGGTTATGTTTATGCTTAGTGAGTTGGGATAAATCAGGAATTGACAGCAGATTCTGTGGGTTTACAAAGTGGTGTGCGCATTAATTTCACACTTTGTACTGTCCATGCATTCTGTGATACTAATGCCTAGTCCAGTCAAACCTAATCCTTACTCTGTAAAACTGGAGCTATATGTCCTTGTAGATTCACAGGATATGCTAATGTGTTAGGGACTATAAAATGTTTTGCTGACATCAGCTATATGTATTTTTAAAAAATAGTTATTCTGACTTTCTGTTGAGCAAAAATGATTTTTTATTATTTTTTTTTTTTATCCTGGGTTTGTTTCAGAAGCTCGTGGCAGCACAGCTTTCTCACCTTTTAAATGTTTTTAAGATATACCTTGAATGAAGCTCCAAACTGAAACTATGCTCAGTTCTGTATGTCTTTCTCCCCATCTGGCAAAACCTGAAAGCTTTCAGACTATGTACAGTTGTAGATGAATTGAGAAAGAACAAAAGGAATATACTAAAAGGATAACTGTATTTTTATTAAGAAAACCTGCATTTGATTTCAACAAATGTGAATAAACCTAACGCCCCGTGTGTCCACCTGACCTTTAAAAACTGTAATTGTCCAAACCACTTTGTTTTTCAAAGCACCTACAAATCCACTGACAGAAGTTTTTATCTTGATACATGTTGCAAGGCTTGAAATACTGCAGATAGTTCCTTCTGCCTGTTTAGGTTGAATGTCAAAGCGCTAAAACTTAAATTCTGATTTCCAGGTTTGGTGAGTGTGTCTTACTGCAATTTTTTCACACACGTATGACTGTTTGCCTGGATTCTCTGCAGCATGCCTTCTCCTGTGCATCAAAATCTGAGATAGTCCAGGGAAACCACTCACATGGTCGGTGATATTTGTCTTGTCTTCTCAGGCAAAACTAGGAGTTTTACACAATTCTGGCCCTTCCTATCGACATTAAAATGCGAGAGTACAGGCACTGTTCTCACTCAGAATTCATAAATTTTAGTTATTGTCCCATGTGCAATACAAACATACAGGAAGTGGGAAAACATCTCCAGTCACTTTTCTGGCAGTTTGTACATAGTTATTTTACCAACATATTAAACAAAGCAAACTTTTACTCTGACTTTATTTTATGCAGCCCCTTGAAAGAAAGAAGGCAGCCCAGAATGGTACAGAAAGCTTATAAAACATTTAGCAGCTCCATGACACTTCCATCTCTCCCAGTTTTATCTCCTCTGGTCAGAGCTGAGCTGCCTTCAAAATCTGAGGGAAAATTCAGTATGTGATTAAATTACATTTTTCAGTAAAACTTTGTTTTTCTGGAACATGTTACTGGTTTTCGCAGAGAATCAGAAATTCCTATTGGTTTAGAGTTTTAATCCATTTTTTTAAAAAAAGCATCTTTCTTCTTTTGGCCTGAAAATTCTACCAGTTTTGTACCCAACCGTGCTCCTATATTAAAGGATTTTTAAAACACTAATGTCTGGGAACTAAAAATTACTGGAAACTTTTCTTCAGAATGAAAAGACCATGTTTCTTTAATCTTGTATAAAGCTGTTTTAGCATAACCCCGTTGTTTCGAGGAGGAAAGAAATACTGGCAGGATTTTTGAAAGCCTTTGGTTAGCCAAAATGTATAGGAGATTGTATGTTTAGAATTCTTGGTTTATGAAAATTAACCTTTTTCTTAGATCTCACTTTTTTGTCTAATTATTGAGAAGAGCAGTAAGTGATAAAAAGCATAGCATAGACAGGACATTAACAAGATGCAGAGAGTCTCAAAACTATACCAGAAACCCTGAGTTCTGTGCAAATGCTAGTCCAATTTGAGGCAGTAGGAGGTCTTTTTGAGTGATAAGACACAGCACGAAGTATCTTGTATGCCAACTTACCTGCCCCATTCCTTTACCCCAACCCACCTTCCTTCTTCACTACCTTCAGACAGACCCCTGAGGCTGCAAGAGGAGATGCTAAAAAGAAGTGAGCTCAAGAGAAAGTGAACAACTTTCAAATTCCTGACCTTCATCAGGAAATCTAGAAAGTGAACACAGAGACGCATAGGGCATGAAAGAGTTACTCAACCAGTATGTTCTGTTTTGGAAAATATTTGTTTGGCTGTGGATCTTTGATACACCTCTGTCCTTCCTTTCTGGGTAAAAGAGGCATTCTTTGTGAAAGTAATTAATTCACCTGTAAGATGAAGACATGGGCAGCACATCTGAACTACCTCTCAATGATCAATGTTCCAGTTGGTTAATTATCAAAGTAACAGTATTAAAACAATGAAAACTTGAAATTAATCTGCTTTCAGCCATAGTGGCAGGTGATTTCTTAAAGGCCGCTTTTCAATAAAACTGAAGAGCCTCTTACTTGAGGAACAGCTAGTTGAACCAATTTTCCACAGTGTCTCTTTAATATGCAAGCAATTAATTAAGTTGCACGCATCATTTCACACAGGTTTGCGGTGGAACAAACCTTCCACTGTTTTCTCCAAGCTCAAAGTAAATTCTGCTTATTTCTTTTAAATAAAAAATGCAGCTGAACAGCTTCACATTAAACTTTCTAAACACAGAGCAATTTGCTGCTACTCACACACACACACCCTTTAAATGTGTGTAAGGCAATCGTCTTGTCAGCAACTAAGCACCGGTAACACTAAAGCACCGGTAACTACTAAACTTTGCGTGGCAGAAGAAACGCAATGAGGTGTTAATTTCTTTTTTAGTGGATATCTCAAAGAGAGAAAACCTTCCAGTGCTTTAAAATATCACAAGACCTAGAAAGCCATGTGGATAAAAGAGCAGAAGTGGCTAAAATGAAAAGTATTTTGCTCATGTAGGAAATAAATTCTTAAAAAAAGGTCTCCAAACCATTAGCAGCTTGTGGATTCTGGAATCTAGGGTCTTCATTGAAGCACCAATGAATGCTGTGTTTGCTTTGAATGAGTTCTTGCTTGAAATAGAGGACAGATCCCAGCCCAGGCTACAGCTAATATGGACCTGTCTGGTCCCTCGAGGGGGTCACCAAGCTGCACTGAACAGGTATCAGTGCTTTCTGCCCTGTGAGCAGATCACTGGATGATACAGCTCTGCCTCTGTAGACGTGGCCACAAAGGGACACGTGCTTTCTTAGTGGGTAGCAATTCTCTCTCTAGCATAGTCAGCAGACACTGCTGGCTGAGCCAAAGGAGAGAAGCTCCTGGTTTGGCACTTCTGAGCTCTGTGAGGTCAAAAACTCCATCTGGGCTTTGTGGGAGAGATGATAGTATGTGTTGCCTGGGGGAGCAGGAAGCAAGGCCAGCAGGCAGGCTGACTGCTTGTCTGCTCTTTTCATCCCTGCTTCTCTGTTCAGAGAGGAACTGGAAACCCTCTGCCATTTCAAGTCAAGGTGAAATCCTTTAGATATCACTCTGGCAATATGCTTATTGATTCATGCCCTCCATTAGGTGTTTTGTCACTTCTAAGGGTTGCAATGGTTAGCATTCATTGGTTTTACCCTGCTTTATATTAAAAGGTGAAGGACTTCAGTGAGGTCAAAACAAGCTGTGCTATTACTCATATTAATAGTGGCAGGTGTTTTTCATTCACAACTACCAACTAGTTCTTCATAAAGAGTTTTAAAACCTCATAAATACATTTCATTGTACCCCTACAGAAGCATTACAAGAGACTGCATGTGTATCAAATGTAATAATGGTGTCTTTGAGGCTGACTGCTAAAAAAGGAAATTTTTCCCAGAAAGCAAGGCTAGAATATATATTTCATTAGAAGAGCCCCAGCTCTGTGCTTACCTAATTTTTTCAGACCATAGTTTGATAAATTCTTGATACACTGCATGTAGAATATTTAAGTTACACCACTGTATATCTTTAAAGAAAGATACCTGTATATTTACACGTATATGTTTGTAAATATCTGTTCATATTGTCTAGACATGAGTAGCTATTGAAGTAAAATACTGGACTGATAATGAGACAGCTCTATCTATGTAAGTTTTCATTATCCAGGTCTTTGTAAAATTCTGACATTAGTTTCATGCAATTTTGGAAAACGAAGTTCCAGTGCCTGAAGTGTGAAGGTAGGAATCAGAAACAAGTGTTTATCTTTCACCTGTGTTACTGACTGGCCTTGGTACTTTGTGCTCACAAAGTGCTTGATAAGTGTCACTAAGTAGGTAGGTATTATGGTCTCAATTTACCGATAAGGAAGCTTAGGGTCAGAGAACCCAGTTAATGCAGGTGAGGACATACAGTGTCATAAAAACGTCTTTTTTATTTTCTGCATTAAAACAGAGATCCAAGTCTCACCTTCATAAAGGGCAGAAGATTTGGGGTGAGGTGAGTCCTGTTTGACCCTGCTATGAATAGTGTGATTTTTACAGCTGCAGTGAACTTGTGTCTGTACTCGATGACCACTGAAGACAAGCAACAGGATAAGAATGACAGCTGAATAAAACTGGTAGGTCAGTGATATTTGATATTGCATGAAAGTGAAACTGAGGTTTAGAAAAGATGACCCTTACTTGAGGGACATTGCTGTGTGGGTTACACATACAGAGGCCGTTTTAGGAGGCCCCCACTGGTATGAGGCAAACTATAATACAGGAGATATCTATGGAATTCCTATGATTTGAGCTAAAAAGACAACACTAGTTTTTGAGCCAAGTCACTTGGTTTAATGACATGGGCTTCATCAGCCTGCTAGCACCACTGATTTGGGAAACTTTGATTGTGTTTAACCAGGCAAAGGCTTCCTAGAAGGCTATCATACAAGATTCTCCTATTTCTTTACCTAAATCCATTATAAAGCAAAATTACTACCTCTGTTCATGTTAGGATTTGGCTGCTTTTAAAGGTCTGAGCATAGTATCCGTGTTTTACTGGTCTCCCTTTTCCCTCCATACCTATGCAGTGGGTGTCCAACAGGCACTTTCTTTGCATCTCCTGGCTGACTCTCCTTGGAGACTTTATGCAGGGGGAATTACAGGAAGTGGCAAGGTCAGAAAGGAATGAAGTGAGACAGGCTTTATACCACTGACCTGCTGGGATAACGAAGCTTTGCAATGGTAGCTTGTCTTATAGGGGATCCATGTATTGTAGAAAGAGGGGAGCAGAATGATGACATGGCCACTGGATCTGGCAAATGTTTGCCCGTGGATGCAGGGGTGTTTCCTTCTGGGGATCCCCAGGGTCTGAACACCTGCCAGTATTTAACCCTTCCCTCTCAACTCTGTCCTTAAAGCAGCAAAAAGAGAGGATACCAGTGAGAACAAACACACAGGGTTACGTTTACTTCTGTGTTTTGCACATTGCACAGAAGCAGGTGAGATACTTTGCAGCACTGAAGGGGAATTTTTGTTGCTTTTCTGCCAGACTTGAATAATTGTTGTGTGCTTCTAGAGCTCTTGTTTTTCAGTCTGAGTTAAAAAGGATGTGTGTTTTAAATTAAGAGCATGAAAGCTAATTAAGCGTAAGTTAGTTTTCCTTATCTAGATACCTCTGGTAGATCGGAGTGGCGTTTTTTTCATCCCTAAACTTTCAGTGAGTCTTGTAAATTTATACCTATTTTTGTTTTAATGCTTATATCTGTTCCTTTGGAACCCTTGTTTTAAGACTTTGAGTTGACTCTCATCTTTTAATGAGGATTTTCTCTATCTAGTCAGATATTAGCCACTTCTAGTGAAGCCAGGGTGTTTTACTGCAGCATGGAAACGTCATGCAAACCACAAGCACTCAATGAAAATACCTTTAGGAATTGCTATTTCTTTTCTGTTCCTGAACTAAACTTGTACAGACAGTCTGTAACTGAAGATCAGCTACAATAATAAACAAAATCTTCATTGTATATGTAGTTAAAACGTGCTAAATTTGTTATCTATCTTATGAATTTATTATACATTTGCACATACAATTTATAAGGCTGTTTTTGAAAACGCAGTCTAAATTGTATCTGTCTAATACAGGTATAACATCTGATCAAACCTGTTGAGATACAGAAAGACTCTAATCAGATATATCTAAAGAAAAGTTAAAACACAGTCTTTGGAATACAACACCCGGTAAGAGGCAAATCAGTTAAAACCAGCGTCTTCAATACACAATACCTATGGGTGCTGTGGAGAGGGGTAGGAGAGAGGTATTTTACTGTACTCTGTTGTTATCACAAGAAGCCAGTGCAAAAGCATCATGTGAATTTATTTGGATATGGCTCAGGCTTTTTGAAAACAATTCATGACCATTTACTAGTCAATTAATCATTTCCATTGATTCCCTTCTTCCCCAAGATTTTTTATTGCTGTTGATAGGATTGATTCATTTCCAAATAGCTGAGGCACCTTCTTTTGGGCCTAGAAGAAGAAAACACCACAGCTCTGTGAAGTCCCAGGCCCGCTGTCAACAATGAACTGTTCAATCTCTAGACACCAATTCTTTGGCAGACTCTATCAGACAGAAATGAAGGGGACAAAACTTTCTATATCTTTTTACTAGATTTTCCTGGATAGTTTTTAAATGAGAAATAATATTTTTTATTTTGAAACAACTTATTATCTTGCGTATTCTGAGCGTTGAATAAGGAAACATGAAAAGGATAAAGAACATGTTTGATTACAAAAATGATACTCCAAACTATTGACAGGCTTGTCTGTAAGAATGAATAAAAGAAAAATAGTCTGAGAGCCCAGCACTGTGACACCTAAAGTAGATCCTTTTTGTCAATGTCAAAATCCGATGTCTGTGAATGAGCAGGAGTATTTTCAACAGCGTCTCCATGTATCTGTGAATTATATAAGGCCATATGTAAAGTATATGTAAAATATGTATGAAGTATATAAAGATATCATTTTTGTTGTTGGATTTAGCAGCATTGCAAAGGATCATGAAGGCAAAACTCTTGCTACAAGAAATAAAACGCTCACACTTTAAAATATGGCAGAATCTTTTTCTTTGGGCAGGTACTGTTGTGTCAGATCACTTTGCCTCATTTGCACTGCTTTAGAATTATCCTTTTACTTTCTCTCCAGGGTGTTGGTGTTGTCTGAGAGCTCAGAGTACTCTTGGCCTGTTGTATGATTAGTGCAGCCAACCAGTATTGAAAGAAAAGACAAGACAGGGCAGTTGAGATCACATGTTTGAGCTAAAATTTCCCATTCTTTTCCTTACCCCCTTTAAAGTTTATTCCTTGTATCTGTAAATTTAGAAGTGATTGGTTCTTATCTTATCTCATACATTTTTAATAATGGTACTGAATTTAGTCAGAGCTGAATAAAAAATTTGGAGTGCTGCTGACAGGAGATTTCAGGTCTCATAGACTGGGTTTTAGTCTGGATGACTGGCATTGGGGGATTCAAATTTTATTAGTGGTGCTGGGGAGTTCCTTGAATTTGTTCATGCTTCCTGACCATGAACAACTTCATATCAGGTGGCCCTGCTTTGAGCAAGGTGTCATAACAGATATTTCCAAGCATCCCTGACAATTTAAAGTGTTCTGTGTTTGTGTAGAAAGGGGAACAGACCATGGCTGGAAACAATTTAAGGTCTGTGCAGGCAAACCTGAGACTTCTTGCAGAGCCTGAGGATGTTCACTTAGCAGTTTGTTGTGCAGATGAGGCAGTCTGAGCTAACAGAATCAGCCCTACAACTGTATTTACCCCTGCAGTAGCCTCATAGGCTTAACCTGGGGTGGTGTTGGATTGGGTTCATCAGGTGTTTGTGTTTACTTACAGACTTCCAAATATTTAAAAAATTTGGTGTGCACAAGAGAACAAACACTGGATGAGATGCTGCTGCTGCTTGGTGAGTTGGAGAACTGGCATCCAAATGAGGAGGCACTTTCTGAAAGCTCTACAAATGCACTGAGTCCTAAAGGTTATTTAACCTGGTTTTCACTCTGTCATCTTTAGTAACTTCAATAGAAGTACGATGTCAAAAAACAAAAATCCAAGAAATTAGAAAGCAAGTTCAGCTTTTTTCATCTATTTTCATGAGACAGAAAACAGATTATTTCCCTATTCTTTGTTTTTCCTCTATATGTGCTTGTGGGTCTTGTCCCAAAACATTTTTTTTTGCATCCAGGGCAGCAGACCTTTATTAGTTCTGATACACTTACTTCTAGGCATTTATTCTGTCTTTTCAGAGTCTTAGGACTTTGCCAAAGACTGTGAAGTTTACTACTCTACAGCAGTTCAAATATACATTTAAATTCTAATGGGACTTTAAATGAGATACTTTAATGAAAAAAGGCACAGAATATCAGCTCTGAGTCTCTTCACAGCTTTACACTGTAAGGGACAGGGTTGTCTGATACAGAAAGGTTTTTGAATTACAGGATGGCATGAGATTAGACAGTATGACTGTAATGAATTCCTAATGATAGAGGTAGACAGGAAAGGACCTAGTTCATAAAAACTGATTTTTTTGAATTTGATACCTTAATAATATCTTGACCATCTGGATGGTTAAGAACAGGACTAGTGCCGCAGTGTCTATTTGTGCTATTCTAGGGTACATTTTATGGGTTTTATATTTCAAAATTGTATTGTTTATGCACGCATTTAATTTAATTGGACTACACACATATATGTAGCTTGCCATATGCATAGGTATTTTCTGGATTAGAGCCTTTATGAAAACTTTAGAATAAGGTAACAAGAATGATTAGAATAGGATTTTTTTATTATAGTGGAGAAGTTTTTGTTGTTATATACAAAGGAAGGTTTTTTATTTTGGTAATATATCTTTGTTGGGAAAGGAGAGCTCCATTTAGAAGGCAATATAGGTGCTGTATCTGATTATATTATTCTGTAAAGTCTCAAAGGAAGCAGATGTTTGGAAAACCGTCAATAGCAGTTTCAAGGATATTGCCTTAGTAAACTGTTTCTCTGTTTTTGGAAATCTAGAAGAAGAAGTCAAGGCCTGAACATTGTGTGCATATGGATGCAGAAAGCAGCTGTAACCAGCATCCTTTAGAGAGCCGTCTAGCTTATAATAAACACAATTGTCCTATGCTTCAGCCTGTGATTCAGTTTGCTTCAGATTGAGCTTGTCAGTTAGTGCAGTGAAAGTGGATTTTTTAGAAGAGCTGGTGGGTGTGTTTGCACTGCGATTGCTGCAGCTCCTATGGACACACCTGAGTTAAGCTTCCTAACTGGATGCTGCTGGCAAAGTCACTGTTGCAGCACACAGTACAGTGCAGGCCACTGCATGAATATTTACGCAGCTGCTGGAGAGCAGGATTTGCAGTCTGCTCAGCTTCATGCTACTGCTGTCACTGGTATGCCAAAGCTTTAAGGGATGTGGGTACAAAAACCCTGTTCAACACAACCATTTGTGGTCTCCTTCGGAGACTGTGGAGGTGTTGAAAGAGTGCATTAGAATGAGTCACAATGATACTCCACGTGGCACTGAATGAGCAAGTTTCAGAACTGTCAGGCATAGTGCTTTCCGTGGGGCACTTTTAACAATTGCTCTGAGAGATGGAATTAATTAGCTCAATGTAGCAATGGTAAATGGAATAATACAGCTTCTGAGACTTGATTTAGTGCCTAATCTCAAGGCACTGGTTAGCTTGCTTCCTGTGACAGGGTGCTGTACAGTTTTATATAGGATAGCTGCAAACTACCTGAACACTCCTGAAAATGCTGCCTTTATAGCTTTTTGAAAGCTTTTTTTGGTAGTGGTAACATCTGTCAAGTAGAATTTCAATCATAATGGAACCTATCAGATTTGAATTTTACAGTAAAATTGACCAAAATTTCTACCACTTTCTCTTAATCTTCAACATGACTCTAAAAGACAGATAATAGTATTTTGCAATCTCTTTTAACAGGCATCTACTGATCTCATGATGTCCACACCCATTGTGGGAGCAAGTAATTCGATTTTTCATTAATCAATGTAGCTTCCACAGGCAGGTGCCAAAATAAACATTCATGGAAATTGTATCACTGAATGGAGAGATTTCATCTGTAGGATTGCAGCCACTCCCAGGTTTGATGGTAGAAATAATTATTAGTGTGCCACATATGCACATCTTATTCTTTGAATGGCTTTGGTTTTCATTTTAAAGCATTTTAGAGGTGTAAGGAGAGCAGAACTAATGTCTGTCATAGTGAAATCGCTCCTGCATCACAGGTACTTAGGTAAAGTGTATCCACTTTATTAATCATTAGTCCTTAGGAAATCTGAGATCTGTTTCTACTAATTGAGGTATCACTTTATTCTGAAATACTCTTTTTAGACATCCTTTTGTCTATTCTGTGCTGCACAGCTTTCTATTCTCAACTGCAGTATGGAATAAATAAAACCCCCATGTTTACCATGGGGTCCATTTACAAAGGTACATGCAGGATGAAGGCCTGGTGCATAAACATCAGCCAGCTTGCTTTCAGGACCTGTTTCAAAAAGCAGCCCAGGTCTGACACAAAAATGGGTGACATTCTAAGAATGCAATAAAGAAACTAAACTATTAATAGTAGTCAAGATACACCTCAAGTATGAATATGTTGTAGACACCTGGATAGGCACATTTTGTAAGCTAGAAATATTTTGTTTTATCTTTGTTTCACAATAGCTATAAGAATTGAGTAGTAGGACTTCACAGATTTGGAGAGATCAATGGAATTTTCTATATAAAAATGCAAGATAATTGCAGCGAACACACCGTTTTCCTTTACTAATTGTTTTTATTTGTAAATCTTGGAAGCTGGGGGTATCCGGTGGTTTGATCCTTCCGCAGGATCTCATACCTTTAGGCACAAAGGACCTTTGGTTAAGCTGCTCATGGTTTATTTTAGATGAAATAAATCTGTGTGAACCTTCTAGAAAACACTGGAGTCTGACTGCATCATATGTATTTGTTGCCACTGACCTACTTTAATTTAAATACAGATGAAAGAAGTCCATGCGAAGTCTCAGATTTCTCTTAGATAAGCAGAACTAAAGTAGTGAGGTTTTTATTTGGAGAAGTATTGTAGCTTTATTTGCCATTCTTGCTTTAGTGGGTGTTCATGGACAATTAGAGGTGCACTGATCCATCTCGAACACTGTATAACTGTAACATAGTCCTGGTGACAAATCAAACTCAGGGTTTCTTTTGTATTAATAAATAGAGAAAAGCCTGTGTGAACAGCACATTGATTTGTCTAATAAGAAAGCCTGTACAATGTAAACTAATTTATTTCAAAGAAAAGGAGCCAGAAGTATTATCTAAAAGCATGAAAGCCCAAATTAATTACGAACATACACTAATATTATCCTAGTAATTTCTCATGGTTTGTGTGTATGTTCTCTGTTTCTAAATAACATGATTTTTCTGTCTTATCTCATTTTCTTGTGCTTTTAAGCAATCACTAGCTCTGATACTCATAATAAATAAACTTTTCTCCTTCATCCATGATCCCCATGATCTTGGTTTGGTTGGAATGACTAAATACCCAGGTATGACTCCTTCTACCTGGCTTCTCCTTCTTATTTTAAAGCGCCACTGGCAATTTCTAACCACATGTTGATTTGTTCACAGTTTTATCATCAAAGTGTCCCATTATCTCTCATTATTAGAGATCAAAATGAAAAGTAAACACAGCTTTGTACTATCAATAACACTTAAGATCTAGTGAGTCTCAGATTAGAGAAAATAAATTAAAAGAATTAATTAATTACACTTTATTGTAATACATTAGTAACTTGCTGTGATAAGCAGTGGCTGGATGTGTTTGTGAGTGAGATCAGGGATTGCAATAAATTGCTGATGTTTGCTATTGAATTTTGATTATTTCTTGATGTATTTCTAGGCTTTCAGCTTCCTATACAAAGCAGAATGTAACAAGAAAATAAGGTTTTTTGAGGTTTGGAGATTTACAAACCTGAGAAATGCTACTCTGGGTCCTCTCCCTGCATTTTCTAGGCATTCCTGTAATTTGAAAACAGTCAATAATGGAAGTGGGGAAGAAGTGGTGAAATGGATGGATTGTCTGTAGTTTGTCTCATTTTAAGTGATCCTGAAAGACCACTGTGGGGCATTCCTGTGATTCCTCTCACTATGGCTTTTTTGCAATGTGTCTGTTGCTTACAAGCCTCTGTGAGCAGGTGGACAAGGATCAGAAACTATTTCCTCCAAAACCAGGGAGAAAAACCCTTAAAGCCCTTCTACTTATGCAATTGTAAAAGCATATAAAGAAGTTTGAACAAGTTTTTGAGTGCAAAGCCAATAAACAAGAGAAAGGCATGAAGAGGAGTAGTCTGGCTTCTTCAATCCTTTCCTTGGAGACTGCAAATTAGAATAAATGGGGTCGGGAGTGTAGTTTCAACCTTCTTCTGTGGAATAGGTTTATTCTACTAGCTGCCCACCAGGGCACCCATCTATTCCCTTCTGTAAGCCCACCATAATGGTGGGTTGAGCCAAACCTTGCTGAGACCTGTTCTGGAGTAAATTGGTAGGAAAACAATTTGATACGTGCAGAATGCACCCTGCTTTATTTTGTAATAGGTTCCCCATGTAGGCAAGCTGTTACTCGCACTTCCAAACAGCACACACAGCCAAGCCCTCTAGGGTGACTTGGGTTGGTGGCAGTGTGCAGGGTTTGCGCTCTTAACATTGTGGCTCTGCTCTCACACTCCTCTGTATGTAAAAATAGAGCTGCCTCATTCACAATTCTTTTGCTCTTTCTAGTCAGTCTTTTCTGACAGTAACTAATAAAAAAGTTCACTGCCTGTTTCTTCTGGTGATACTGAAATATCAGACACAACTAGAAGTAATAAACAAAGTCTCTGTGCTTCCAGGGGGATAGGTTTTCTGTGGAATATTTTAAATAACTATTTACAAGTATCAGTTGTCCTCACTTTCAGTTTGATTTCCATCTTCTATAAAACATGGCAGTTAGTAGGAAGACCAGATTATTTCTTCTACCTTATTTAAATCCTCACTTCTGTACTATTTTGTATTATAAAATTAATGAAACATATATTTATCTTCTCAGTTTTATGTTATATATGGGTTACAGCACATACTTTCTTATTACAGAAAGCATGATGTAGTTCTCGCCTTACCTTAACTTGATGCCAGTTTTTCTTTTTAACCCAGATTTCATTGCTTTTTAGGGTAACAAATATGATTCCAAGTTGTTTAAATGCTGTTGAAGGACATAATCACTCATTTATGGTAGCTATGAGAAAAGGCTTGTTTAAACATGATTATTTTAACATATCACATTCTTGCTTAGAATCTTCTGGAAAAGATTTATCTGCACATCTGTTGGTGTGTTTGCCCTTCATAATAATAAACATCACCTATCTGGTAACTTGTCATCAGAGGGACTTTCAGTTTGGGGCTTGCTCTGGGGGCAAGTTCATCTGAGATTTAAGGTTATTGTTAATATCATAACTCATAGAAAATACTCTTAATGATGTTATCAGTAGTGTCTGAAAGATTTCTAAATTGGAGAAGCGGGCCAAGTCTTTTTCCCCTAGAACTACTTTATTCATAAAGTCTCTAGAGCTGTCAATGCGTGATAAGGAATATTCTCATAAAGACTACAGAATTAGGATCTATATATTTTAAGTGTTTTAGATACCACTTCTAAGTGATTCAAACTACTTCAGAAAGTGTATAATTTTGTTCCCACTCATGCAGCAGTAATGCATTTTCTTACTAACACAGATAAGAAAGAACTTATTCTTGATGCTATTTCAGTCACTAGATTCCTTTCCTTCTCTGAAAGACCTGATTCAGCTTGGATGGCTTGTTACAGAGGACTTGACTCAGCTGTGTGCGCATGTTATCCAGCTGAAGGCTTTGACTTGCAGCACTTCGATACAGCAGCCTTTATTTGCAGTTACTTTGCTGTTAATTTTAATGAAATCCAATAGATTGCAAAATTAGGATCAAGTATAAAAATAATAATGTTGGTCTCTTATTTCCAAATATTTTTGTTATGAACTAGCGTTCGTGATTCTTTGTGGAAATGCATGAAGTTTAGCCATCAGTTGAAATGAAAATATACTCGGCACAGATACCGTCCTCATTGCTGTCTCTCAGTTATCAACAGCGTATTATGTACACTTATTAAATGCTTTCATCACATAATCCATGAAAGTCCAGTCCATTGCTGAAAAACAGTAACTACTTTTTGGCTAGATGTTGAACACAGTCAATTTTAACAATTTTTGAAGGACAAAAGGATGCTTAGAGCCAATGGGAGATGCTTAATATTTTACAAGGTCAGATGGAATGAACTTAAAATAAAATAACTACCTTACATAAATGTACCTATACATGGATAGGTAAAAAGATTTTACATCTCTTGGACACATTTTGGTCTCTACTTAACAAACACGAGAATGACAAACAAGTTAACTTTATGCAAGTATGAACTGAGATCTGCTGCTGCTGCATTATTAATTTCTTTTGCTTGTGGCTAGAATTTATCCTGTATGTCCATAAATGTTTTGAATTATACAGTCAGTGCTATACCATTTGTGTGTTCTGTAGAAATGATACAAGTCCTACACTGGAAATAGAGGTTAATGGATAAATAAATACTAAGGCTGCCTTTGTTGTTTGGTTTATCTTTTACTCTCCATTGTAATTCTTAGGAGTAAATTCCTTTATGCAGCACCTAACAAAATAGTTCAGTAATGATTTTCAGATTACACTACACAGAGAGATTTTCAAAGCTGTCTAGACACAGTTTTGCACTGGAAATAACAAAGTCATTCAGTGTTTTTTTTTAATTAAGGGTAGTTTGTCTAGATGACCTAGATTGCCCTGAAAATCATATTAAATTTGATTGTTGGGCGTATTTTTTTTATTTAGTCTTTAGTTTGAGTTAGATGTAGGTTTTGTTCTGTCTACAACAAAATTTCTTTGCACCTCTCTGAACAGAGAAAAGTACGTTAAAGTATCAGCAAACAATGTTATGAAAACTCCCTTTAAATGCTAAGCATAAAGCATAAAGGAGAATTGGATGTACAGAGGTCTTCATGATTATACCTGAGAGTTCTTGTGTATAAAGACCTTTTACCAAGTCTTTTGGGCATGTTTTGTGCCTTGTTGTCAAATAAATTTTTGGTCAAATCTAATATTTTTATACTGATATTGATTTTGTAGCTTCATTTAAGTGCCTCAACTTGTTAGAATTCTACAGGGGATATGAATGCAGAAATTCTTCACTCAGAAAAACTAGGGAAAGTGTGGTCATAACAAGTGAACTCCGAGATCTCTGAGTAAACTTTGTAGTCAAATGGAGGACTTAAATCTTCAGAGGAAACAACACCGGAAATAAAGGGATGTCAAGTGCTTTTACAGTCCTTTGGAAGAGAAATATTTGCAAGATATTAACTAATGATTAATCTGTACTCAGGGAGTTTTTGGCCATTTTGAGCATGGAGTTGTAGTTCACCAACAATTCTGCAATTTTTTTCCTTGGAAAGCCTAGACTACCCACATTTCTGAAGAGAGACTTCCTCTAAGAAATGTTCATTTTTTATTTGAGGAAAAAGTCTAGTGGTTTTCTCAAATCTAAACAGATCTTGCACACGTGGAATAAAAGTGTGGAAACTGAACTGTCAGGTGGGAACCCTGGCTGAGTTCAAGTATTTCTGTGCCATGAGAAGTGCACTTTTCTGTACAGAAGAGGCATTCTAATGGCTTGCTTTTACGGACCTCTGACTCAAAGCACATTTAAGATAAAAAGTCATATGATTTAGGTTACTAGATTACTAACATTTGTCATTCTTCCGCCCTCTCAAAACACAGTGTTGTTTTGTCATAAATATTAATAGAGCAAAAGTAATATTTTACCGTATAAATGTTTTTCAGAAAGCTACTTGAGTGGTCAAATATTTTAAAAACATTACTTCTCATCTGACAGAAAGCATGTGGGCAGATTTGGAGGCACTGAGACTGATCAGTGAGTGACATACTTCTACTAAAACACATCAGTGAAGACACTGTTGACCAGTAAGACTCATTCTGCATTGGTGCTGAGGGACCCTTCTCTTCTGGTTCCTCCTAATGCTTCCAGCCTGATCACAGGTTATGCCTGAGTTTGTTCGGTGGAGCAGAATTAAAATCAGTGAACAAACTGCAGCTCATGTTGCCTATTGTGCAAATGTGAAGCTAACTTGAATATTTTTTATTTTTTCAGCTGTTTATGCAATTATATAAGGCTCTGCATTGTTTCTTACTCTTAGCAGCAAGCCCTGCATTAAGCTGTCTATTGCATGCAAGTAGTCTGACAAACATTTTCTTGCTTTAGCAATGGAGGAAGCAAGGTTGCTGTTCTAGTCTGCTCTCTGCATTTACCAGTACACTTTCTCAAGATACTTCTGGTGGAAGTCCCATCTGGCTTTCACTCTATTGCTGCAAGGCAGATGTCAACTCCTCATGCTTTTCTTTCTTTCTCACTTTGTTCATTTCCCTTTGATAAATCCCTCCATGCTAGATAGGCAATAATCTTTACAGTACGGATGCTGCTCCTTTCACCCTGCAGCAGGAGAAAAGCACTTTAGAGGCAGGGGTGTCCTCAAGGTAGATTTTTCTTGCTATTAGTATTTTAAGATTCTGCCTTTGGAGCACATTTGGAAAGTACCACGTTCTTGGTGGGGCTGTGGGAGATAAAGGGAGTTTTCTCCCAGCTTCAGCTGCGGAATTATTGACACAGATGTTGGAACAGCAATTACCACAGTGAGTTACCCTAGGGTTGAGCACATGGATGGCTAAAAAAAAAATGTCCTAAAATATCTTCTGCTTATAGATGCAGGCTAGCTTGACTTATTTTTCTGTTTTTAAAATCTGAATGTTATAGTTAACATATACTGCTCAGTTCCAGTTTTGAACAGCTACTTGTTGTGATTTTCCATTGCAGATAATCTGCTGTGATTTCTACAGTTTTTGTAAAACTTATTGTAATCAATTCAGTAGACTGTCACCCAATTCCAATATCTGCCCATTTTGTAAGGCTAAATTTATTAAGGTCCAAGCAAGGCATCTGCAAGGTATTTTAAAAGACATGAAGAGTAATGAGTTGTCCCTGTTCTGACTGACTTAAGACTTATTGTGTTGACTTTCTGTTACAACATACTGTCGTAAGAAAAGTTCCCTTAACTTTAAGTTTAGAGGTGACTATAGGCCATGTAAAGTCACTAAATACATGTTTTAATACATATCTACTGGTTTCCTGATTGTTGCTATATGGAGCATAACGACAGCGACCCAACCTATCATCTGTTTCACTGGTAAAGCCTGACGGAAGAGATCAGGTGGCACATTTGTGCATCCGTCACAAAAAACAAAGAAAGTTTTCCATTATACTCCTACATCTATTGTGCAGACACTGTATGAGCACTTGTACAAACTCAGACTTAACAGAGGAAGGTGACAGTGTCCTGAAATTCAAAGATAAAGCAGAGGTCTATAGTAGTATAATTTATAGTAATTAGGTTACTTACATATAAAATATTGAATAAGAATATTTTTCAAGTTGCCTGGAGTATTTTGAATAATACCATTTGCTAAATGAATAAATCAGAGTGCAATTTTGCTCAAATAAAAGCACTGCCTTAGCAGAGAAAGAAATTTTGCTCTTTTACTTACTGAATTTTTAAAAGAGATTTTCGACTTTTAAAAGTATTTGCATTCTTTTGTGTTATTACTTTGAGTTATTTTTATAGAAAAAACCCCACATTCTTTCATATAATTAGAGTGTTAGCAGCTTTTCTAAAGACTAGTGTGAAATTATGCTTTTCAGAACATGTGGCATACTGCAACTTTTATTTTCTGTACGTGTTCTGAAGGGTCTGTTCTAAACTTAAAGTTAAAAATTTATAAAAATGCAACAAAGAATAGTTGTGCAGTTTTTCTTTTCATATTCTTTTTTCCCCAGAAAAGGAATCAGCTGCTGGATTGAAAACTTTTGCACTGCATGTTTTGCAGAAAAAAGAGTGGATTTATTTTCAAGTAAATTTTTCGTTCTTGATGTGTTGCAGATAGTTTCTCCTGGACTGGTAATGTTGATTTATTTTGAAGTTTCATTTAAAAATAAGGTCTTTTTCCCCGATTGTTTAAGTAGGTTTTGGTCATGGAAGAACTTCTACAAGTGCTAACTTTGTACATGTGAATACTCCCACTGATGTAGAACAAGGATCATGTTTAATGTAAAGAACTTAATTCTTTTTAAAAAAAGGATTCAAAGGATCCATAGTGTGTTTAAATGTACAATTTTGTGTTATTTCAAAGATAAATGCCAGAATAGCTTCCAAAGTCAGCAGTAAAATTGTAAAAGTCCCTGCTGGTGTGTATATAAAGTCACTATCAGTAATATGAAGGCAAATGGAGATGGACCTGAACGAGCATGAAGTACACGTCACGACACACACAGGCATTTATTTGCACAAGGGAGTCATTTGTATTGTCAAATTCAGAAGGATTAATCCTAGGTGGCCCACAACAGTAACAGTGCCTTAAAAACACCTATCTTAATTTTTAACCAGAATCACGTTATATTCAAACCACAGAATATCCCTGAAGAAAGTTTTTTAAATCTGGTCAGCCTTGTGTTAGAAGTGAGATTGCAAGCTACTGTATAGTAGGACCATATTGCAAAATTTAATATCCTACTTCAAAAGAAAATATGTCTACATTTCAAACTAAAGGGAGGGGGCGAAATAATGGGTGAAAAAATATATTTAAACATTCTGAATGTGTTTACAAATCTGTTGTTTTCTGGATGTCATCCTGGCCTCTGTATGTAACCTGGTTTAAGAGGTATAGAAGATAGATCTTTCATCCTGTAGTTGGCATGGATAGGGAAGGGGAGGAAGTTGCTATCATTCTTTAAAAAATATTCAGGACCAAGCATATTTGTTGTCTGTTCAAGTGATATGAATTTTCACATTAATCTGTTGTTACTTTTTTTAATCTCTGCTGTTTATTTGACCTGTTTAAAGTTTATAAGGACCCATTGTTCAGTAGCCTAGGATGCTACATGAGAATAAAGTGAGAGTGGACTAGCCTATAGTACTGTGTTTTAGAAAAACCCATCACAAAAGGCTTGGAAGCATGGATAAATGTATGTGTAATTATAAATTGATGCAGACTGTATGTGTTTTCCCAAGTCATAAAATACTTGAAAGTGGTACCATGATTGATATTAAATTTTGCTCAAATAAAAACCAATTTTTCCTAACATGGTTGTAATCTCTCAATGTTTACTAGCACTTCCCAGAATCTTCCCACTACCAGACATACTCACATAAAGACATCAGTAATGCCCGCATGCAAATACAGATGATATCAATATCAACATTTTAGAATTGCACAGGATGCCCATCCATGCTCCAGGTGAAAGTAAAATAAAATAAACCACTGAAATGTTGCCCTTACCTTCTAGTGCCTGGCATCTGAGTGTCTTTGAAGGTGATGGCATTATTAATGCTGGTCGTTCCTAAAACATGCAATAACCATATTCCTCAGCTTTGTTTCTCTTTCGTGCTCGTGTTTGACCGATCAGACAAATATGAACCACAGATAGATGTATTTGGGTAGGTTTGAAATTGAGCAGAATGAGTCCTGCCATCCACAGGGAGAACTTTTTAGCCATGGTCTTGGAGACACGTAATTCTTAGTCAACAACTTGTCCTCTCACTGGTGATTGATTTACTATGATCTTCCTCATTAATTCTTTTTGCTATTCTTCTAATTAATTGAGGAAGGAGATTAGTCTGAGTGTTTATGGACAAAAGGAAAACCCAACCTTAAGGGAATATATTTCCACCCTTTTCTGTTTCCCTTTCTTTTTTTCCTCTCTTTCATGTAATTACTACGTAGGAAGAAAATATTGCAAATACCAGCTGAAATGACTCACATCCTGGGTTTGTCAGGCACACCTCGCTGTTGGATTTTTTTTATACCTACATCTAAATGTGATCTTAGGAATGACAAATTCTGAAGCTACTAAGGAAGTAGAGATGTTTTAATGTCAATGTGTCATTAGGTCCAGTTGAAACACAACCAAACTAAAACAAGCCCAATGCCTTTGGAAGTACTCATGAGCTTTTCTCCTTGCTGCAAGGTCTTTGGATGTCATCCTATTATCATTCTAGAATTGATCCAAATATTCCTGGGCACACAGCTGCATTTCTGTGGGGTTGTTACTCAATACAGCTTTATGCATGATTGATGATACTTGACCCCATATAAAATTATAATTTTGCAGATTGACCGTACTTGATCTTGACTGCAGCCTTTTATACAAAATTTAAGCTTCAAAATTTTCTGAACTAATTTGAACCGGAAAAATTACTTTATACTTGATCAGCACTTTGCCACATGTGGCTCCAGTGTTTTTCATGTGGTAGGAGAAACTCTAAAGGCAAATTTATTTCTTTACAAAACCACAGTCTTAAATGAAGCTGTTGAATATGTTCTTTTGAAAGAAAGAAACTTCAGTTTACAAGATACATAATTTCACAGTTCCTATATTGAGTCCACCTCTACAGCCTTTGAATCCTTTACAGACTTACTAGAGTGGTTACAAAAGGTCTTTTTCATCCTGTGAAGCTTTTAGGTAGTTTCCTGTATTTGTAACTCCTTTACAAAATTTCTCATTTTTCAAGCTACAAATGGAATCTTTTTGGAAATAAATTAGTAAAAGCTGTAGCTTTTAAAGGTAATATCCTAAATGGGCCAGGAGAAGAAACCATTTTTTACTATTTAATTTTTATTAAGAAGTAACTTTTTATGGGTTGCAGTATCTCAGAGAAGTAGATCTGCTCTCCTTAAAGTTGAAAAACATTTTCTGCTTAAGGAAAACCTTTCACAGAATCACAGAATGTTAGGAGTTGGAAGGGATCTAGAAAGACCATCTAGTCCAACCCCCCTGCCAGAGCAGCACAACCTAGAGCAGGTCACACAGGAATGCTTCTAGTCGGATTTTGAATGTCTCCAGTGAAGGAGACTCCACAACCTCTCTGGGCAGCCTGTTCCAGTGCTCTGTCACTCTCACAGTGAAAAAGTTCTTCCTTATGTTCACCTGGAACCTCCTATGTTCCTACTTGCACCCGTTCCCCCTTGTCCTACCACTGGACAAACCTTTTCTGCTCTTCAGTTCTTTGAAGGACTCTGAGATCTGATGAACTGCCTCGTATGATTTCATGCTATTGTGAATATTCCAAATGCAGAGTGATAAGAGAAAGATGTTCCCAAGAGCTATTCTGTCTTCCCAAAACCAAGGCAACAGGAACAAATTTTATTAAGGTAAAATTTACTACAATTTTGTCCTTTGCCCAGTGGGAAAACTGCAGGCAGTGGTTTCAACAGTATGATACTCAACTTGTTTGTGCCACGAAGAATCCCTTCAGCAAGAGATAGATTGAAGATTCTGCCTAAAAATCACTGATTATTGAGTGTGCCTTTGAACACAGTGTTCCAAGCCCAGTAGGTAATGTGTTGGTGTCTGTGTGGGCACCATCACCACACCAGGAAGGGATTTGAATGAAATGGCTGGAATGACATTGTTGAACCTCAGTCTAGGAAGCAGGGTGAGGCAAACAGGGAAATATGGTACCAGGACTGATTAGGACATCATTCTGAGCCCTTCCATTTTGAATGTGTTCTTTTTTTTGTAGGTGCTCAAAAGCTTATCTTTTAAGCTGTCCTGACAGCCTCTCTACAGATTTTCCTGTCTAAGAGGAGGCTGAGTTGTTTATCCTTGTGAACTGATTTTATAAATTAATATAAATACGTTCTTAAATAGAGCTGTATACAAAAATTTAAAACTGTCATCTCATGTAAGGGACATAACAAGACTTCTGACTGTAAATATTTCTTCTGCTTTATTACTTATACCTTTATTATTTGCACCTTTACAAAGGAAGCTATGCATTACACCTAGCAAGCAAAGGTGAAAGGAGGGATTTGCTTTTGGTGTTAACAGATGGAAAATACAGTCACCTGAGGAGCAAGTATCTTCAAGCACAGCAGTTTATTATGAAATGATGACATTTTAACTACTTTAGAGTAGATGAGAAAATTGTCAAGCAAAACCTGAGATACCAGATATTTTTCTGCAAAATACAAGGTTCTAAATGATATATACAACAAGAGGGAAATAACAGAGAAATTAGATTTCTCTTCCTCAATCATAACCTTTATGCCTATGGCATGTCAGTGTTCCGAGAGCCAACCAGGATGACCATATCATGAAAGAGACATCCAAGTTACTTGCCCTTTTTACTGTGAGATAATTTGCATGTCTCTGCTTCTGACAATCTTGACACATTTTCTTATTTGATGATTGTGGGGTCCAAACTGGATCTGGAAATAAATGCCTGGCAACCTACTGAGATATGCAACAAATAGAAACAAACTGGATTTCCTAGGAAAGCCACATTGGAATTAGTCTTAATAAGAGTTACTCCATATCAAGGTGTATGAAAGGAGCAAGAATGCTGCCAGAGGAAGTAGTGAAAAGCCAGAAAGGTATGGATTCACTTTGCATACTGAATATTTGCCTTCTCCCCTCAAGGTAATTAATTGAAATTAATTTTCCAACCCTTTACACCTCTTTTAGTCAGTGGTTCCTGGGCAAAGTGTTATGTCCTGTGATTTAGGGTTGTGAAATGTACTGGTTAACATGCAGTAATGTAGGTGGTTACTCTGATGTTGTCAATGCCCTTAAGTGTTTGCCTTAAATCCCTGTTACATTCAAGTGGAAGCCTATCACCTTTTTAGGGTGTTAATCATCCCTTAGTCAGATGTCCCTCTGTGGGTGCAGGTGAGCTGTGTCCAGGAGATATTGCCCTCGGTGAAAGAGGTGTTGCCTCACAAGTGTGTGCTAGTTGTGCTGGTACTAGATCTGACAGGAGCCATTAAAGACAAGGCTTAAAACTGAGCCCTGCCTGGATTAAAGACTCTTTGGGTTAATGTAGGATTGGAATTAGGGAATTAGTTATTCAGCGAGGGATGATGTCTCTCAGCAACTAGGGTGGAAATGAGGGCTGACACGCAATCGGGCCCGCCTCCTCCTGTGGAAGAACTGCCTGCCTTTTGGGTTTGAGGTCTTTGTCAATCTCTCTATTTTTACATTCAGATAGATGACTTGCCAATGAGTTTTCCTTTATGGACTGCTGTGTGAAGACTATTTGTATGTAGTCAGTGAGGGTGACTGACTCCTTGTAAGAAACTTCTTGTAAGGTGTCTGAATTCTCTTCTGGAATAGGCTGTCTGAGCCCATTCACTATGGTTTAGTGGGCCAATTGCATTTCTAACTTTTGAAGAAACATTAATGTTTTTCAGTCAGCCTCCATATCGTATTGGGGTATTTTTGCTTTCTTTCAGTTTATATTTTTTTTCTTCTTTTGAAAGAGTCTATTATTGTTATTACAGGCATTACAACACTAATTTTACATTTGGGTCATGTTCTCTTTGGCCTCATCAATAAAAAGACCATTTGAGACGCTTGTTCATGCAGCAATATCTTGGTCCTAGCAAAATCACTGTCATGAAATGTTATTTTCAACAGGGCATGTGGGACCTGGGGTGTCAGGATCAGCAGAGATATAATAAAACCTCAGCAAAATGAGTGCTCAACACTGAATACAGTGATCCTCAGCACCTGACATCACCATTGCTACTCATGATGCGGGAAGACTTGGATCTGATAAGTTTAGCTGTAAATCGTGTCATTTCAAAGCATAAAAATTTTGGGGAGTTCCTTTCCAAAAGGTACATAGTGGCCACAGAAAAATCAAGTAGTTGTGTGACGAGCAGAAATCAGGAATCCTGTTGTCTTCTGAGTTTGTTCCTCCAGACTGAGTCTTTTAAGGATTAAGCTCCAGCCCTGAAGGTAAAAATATTTCTTCTTTTTCTCCTACCCTAGTCTGCCTATTATAAAAACTGTGGTAAGACAGCATTTCTGAGGCCTCTGTTCTTCTGTCCCTTTGTGTTTAATTTGGCCCACTGATTCAAATGTATTTTGTCAGGGAAGTCAGACCTGTTCAGCCCTTTGACCTTCTTCTAGTATTCAATTTCGTCATGGTTTTCTCAGTACTCTAGTTTTATCACAGACTGCACTGAAACCTGGTACAATGTTTTAATCTCTATTTGCACCCATCCTTCCTGTTTGGAAAATGAGACGAATGGTTTTCCTTCATCATGAAGGATCATGAGATCATCATCCATGTTCATGAACCCTGTTTGAGAACTTCATATATTAAAACCAAAGGGAATGTTTATAAATTTTTGTCCAGCAACATTTCTTACAAGGCTGCATTAACACTGCACATTAGGGTGAGATTCCACAGTATGGTTTCTTGGTAATAAATCTGATTTAAAGCTTTTCATCAGATTACCACCCTCAGTACTTGGGGGGAGTGCGGTCTAAGCCAGTGAGTGAAATGAATGCAAATAGCCTTCTAAAACGTGGAACAGCAACCTTGGCAACTTGGTCTGTAATGTGTTCTTGATGAGTGACCCGTCCTACATCACAGAGGGATTCCTTGATGGTAAAGTGTATTTTCTAAGCCATAAGATAGCTCTATGACCATTTGTTGTTTGTTTCTTTTCTTCTTGTTCTGATTCAAGGCTTGTGTATGAATTTGTTAGTCTCTTTAATGTTGGGAACATTTACAGTGTCCTGACCTTCTCTGGAAAAATACTTTAATTATTTGTACATTATTTTTATGATGGTTTATTTTCCATACAGTGTTGCTTAATACAGAAAGTAACCAATTATATTTATAGATGCTTTATAGGCTTCTGTCTAGACTGTCAGAATTAGTAGAAAATCTTACAAATCTTACAATTGTACTGTAATAGCATAAAATCTTACAAATATGGGACCTCACCAACTTGTTGTCTTTACTCTCTTCCTCGTGGTCTTTCATCAGTGTCAGACAAAATGCAACAAAGAAATTATGTAAATTATAGTCTTTGAAGCACTTAATAATAACTTAAGGACAGGAACAAGGTAATGAGATTTGTAAAGCTATGAAAGCTGGTCAATAAATACTTGTGAAAAACAGATGATTTCCAGTTACTTTCATGATTCTTCCTCCATGTCTTCAAGTACTTTTCACTTAAATATTTTCAGTGCCAATAGCATGAAAGAAGAAAAACAAGAGAATTAAACAGAACATTAGTGTTGCGGAGAGAAAACAGTCAAACTTGGCAATGGAGGCCATGTCTTCTCTATCAGAAGTGCCAGAGTCTCTGACAAAAAATACCTGTGTGATATGTCCTTTGAGAGACCCACAGTGGATAGTGCCAGGGCAAAATGAAATCAGGAACTCTCCCTGCTGAGAACCGCAGATCTGTTTCTTTTTTAAAAGGGCATACAGGGTACTATGTGTTGTACTTGGGTTTGGTTTTCTGGGGGGATTTGGGAGGTTGTCACCGGATGTAGTGAGAGCACAACAGTTCCTTTTCTGTCCTTCACATGTTAACTCATTTCACTGTGTAGCTTTTATATGAAGGGTTTACAATGATCAGAATGTCTTCTTCATATTAAGGGGACAAGCCTAAAGCAGAGCTTTAAAAACTGCACTCAAGGAAGGCCAGATAGGGAATAGGACAGCGTGCTAGGGAGCAGGCAGCAATATGTATCTGCTGTGTGACTTGGAATGGCAAAGATTTATAAGGTACCTTTCTGACCTACTTGTATAAGTTATGCAGGCAGTGCTTGGGAATCCCCGCTCTCTCTCTGTCACCTTGAAGAAAGCAATTACATTGCAACAGTTTTGACTGAAGTACATCTGTGTCAAAAACATTAATCAGATAAAACCCTCACATGAATAGAGACTGCAGGATCAAGCACAAAATGTATTATAGCTGTCTTCTGACAACTGGAAAGAAGTGTTCAAGTTTTAACATTGGATTGGTGTTGTCATTTGTGACAGCAGCAGAGCTCTGGAATTTGTATTAATTGTAAAAAATGCAATGACTGTACTGTTTTGACAGTTAGCATAAGGAAAACATCATTGAAAATAAATGACTCATTGAAGGAACTAGGTTTACACACAGTAATTAACTTCTCTTTGTCCTGGTGTATGATCTGTTAGATGCTGGCTCTGGGCCATCATGATAAAGGAGATCAAGATACCTGTTAAGAAGAACTGCCTAGTTCTCATTTTTTCTTCTTGACTTCTCTACAAAACAGAAATTCTATGTCTCCTTAAAGTGCAAAGTTTGGAGATCTAGTAACAGGTAGTGTTAGTTACAAAACTATAATGAAGAGCAGAAGCCAAATGCAATATATACACTGGATCATGCATATGTGGTGATGTGTATCTGGTTTTGTAAATCCTAACATATAAGCAAGTTCTGCAGTCTGTGATTTAGACTCTGACGAGTCTCTGACTTGTATTACCCTAGTGACAGCAACTTCACTGGCATCTGTGAAATGTCCGTATGTGTGAGGAGTTAAAAAGCCTTGCAGAACTGCACTGGTAAATTAAAGTATGCAAAATCAAGGCAGTAAAGCATTAAAATAAGACCATTCTACTTGTAGTTTGTTCTGTGTCTTTGTGGTTTATTTTAGCTGTACAGTATAAATCATTTACCCAAACTCAAAGCTTTGAAAGGTACTATGCCAAAGAGATACAGTGCTGAAGTTTTATAGAGTGGTTGCTTTTACTGATTGGTTGTCTTCATTTGAGTTGTAGTTGTACTTTTAAACATAAACTTTATTTATTAATGGATATCTTCAGTATTCTTGTTGTAACCAAGATTTCATATTTGACTATATTTAGCTGAACTGGTGGACTCTGTTGAGAGAGGGAGAGAGAAAAGGAACATCTGTGAAACAGCCATATATGTTTTTGTTTATGACTACAATTTTAATATATGTTTTCATACCAATGAAATGCAAATATTTTAGAAATTCTGTTCATTATTGGCAAGTGAAAACCAAATACACATTAGTATTAAAATTATGAGAACTTATGTGACAGATAAAATTTTGCTGTCGAAATAACATACAAAAGAAAACAAATAGCATAAATTGAGCTCATGTTTAAATTGTAAACATTTGTCTTGATTTTATACAGTATGATTAGTGCCCTGTTATGCCATAACTGTGATTGCTGTAGCAATTTGAGACTTCAGGGCTTCCTGGCAGGTGTTTCTTTGAAGCAGGTTCTGCAGCCAGCAGCCTTGGCTGTGCAGCAGCAGGATCTCACTGAGGGCTGACCACCAGCAAAGTTTTTAGGACAGGGCATAAAATTAGCACTTGGTTGGGAGAAAGCAGAAAGGTAGTAGAATCCTGTTCACCCCCCAAGTAACAGTGGTTTGGGATTTAAAAAGGGTCCCTACTGACTTTGGTTTCTATTTGTAATTGTTTGTTTTCTTTTTCTTGACAAAGGGTCCCTGTATAGAAGGATTGTATAAAGAAATAAATAGGACAGTAATTTTGTTTCTGGGTGTAAGTTTTTCAGTGTGTGATTGAAATGTGTCCAGCAAAGCCCTTAAACACATCCATAGCTGCATATTGCTGATATGGTGAATGGGACTACTCATGTCCCTAGAGTTATGCAGACATTCAAGTGCTTTGCTGAACCAAAATCATTTTCACTTCTATCTATGCCATGTACGAAAAATAGCTCTCCTATGATTATGTTAAATGAGCCACACCACAAGCATGAACTTTTTGGAGCAGCCAGTACTCTTTTCTAGATGGCAGTCTATATTTTATCTTACTTCTTACACATGTTCTCTTTTCCACCCAAAGTAGAAATAAAATGTTATTTCTCAGCATGAATATAGAAATCTTTTCCTCATTCATGAATACACAAGTGTGCTGTAGCAGCCTTAGTCCTATCTGAGCGATTTCTCTTTCTTTTTTCATTAATCCCTCTTTATGAACATTTCTTTTCCTGGGCTTAGATTTCTACCTCCCCCCGACTCCCCTCCATTAAAAATATTCCTTTCTAACTATTGAAAATAATAGAACTGCTTGTAGTTGATTCCTTAGTTTCTACTTCTCTTAACTTGGATATTTAGTTACCTAGACACCCAGTCTAAATTTTTATCTCCAGTTTCTAGATTATCAACTTGGGGTTTTTTTATGCATTTGTGGCAATATTTGAATTGTAAATACTTTGCAATAATATTTGCTTTTAAGTCAGATTCTGCTTTAAAGCACAGATTTTTACTTGTCTTAGGCATTGTGAAATGTGTGCATATTAGCTGTCAGTTTTATATGAAGTCGTAACCAATTGTTCTAGCTCAATGATCACAGAAACAGAACTTCAGTTTTGTATTTTTTCTTGCTGTCTCAAAGGAAAAAAGCCTAAGAATGTAAGAAAAAATAATTTTAAACACAGTAGGAGGGAGGCATTTCTATTGAATGCATGTGAAATACGTATAAAAGGGATAAGTTGGTAGAATTTGTGGACGTAATTCATATGTGGTACAAATATACTTCTACAGTGAAAATCAGTATACGGTTTTATATTCATGCTTCAAATTTAGAGCACAGGTAAGAAACTATGACTTCTCCAAAGTCAAGGACAAAACTCACTGCTGACTTCACTGGACTTAGGGCTTCACCAACATAGGGTACTGTTGTCTAGGAATTACTCTCTGGAGTGAAAAATGACTAGGTTGTCACTGAGACCCACAGATTGATGTATCCCTTTCACTTTAAGCTTCTGATGAATCTCACTGAAACTGATGTTGTGAAACAACCTAAACAGTATCTCCTTTATGCTTAAACTTACACTGACATATGAAGCTTTGATCTGTGTATTGTGCTTTCAAAAATACGTAAGTAAGATTTGGTTTGCTTGCGATTTTGTTGTTTAGTGTTCCTTATCTATGCCAAATTGTGTTAATAACTTGAAGACAACAAAGACTTTTTTGACTGTTCTCTTCTCATACAGTCACCCATCACCGAGTGCCAAGTCAGATATCCAATGCTTGAGAGCAGTTTGTATTCATCCCATGCTATGCTAAGACTTAAAAAATAGAAACTTGCCAGTGCACCACCTAAAGTTGCTTGTGGTATGCAGACTGTTGTCTCTTACTGAGGCTTTCCTGATTTGGTTTGCAGAATATTTGTGTTCTTTACTGAAATATAGGCAAAAATACTTGGTTTTTTCCATGCAAGCAGCCTGCAAGCAGCATGGGCACCGTCTTGCCGTGATATTTCCTTGCTGACTCAAAGACTTATGTGGTAAACTGCTGTCGTGCAAGATGCAAAAGGAGGGAGAGTGTTGGACCTTGAGGTAACAATATTCACATGGACAACATAATTCAGCATTTTGTTGGAAGTCTGCCTTGTGCAGAGCAGACCTACCTAATATGTTACCCTGCTTGTTGAAGGCGTATGTGGAATTGCAAATATTGCATAAATGAAATGGACCCTGCTCGGGCTTGTATTTTACTCATAGTTAGTATTCCAGCCCTGGAGTTTAATATTTGCTTTTCTTGAATATTCGAGCCAAGAAAACATAACAGCTCAGAGGTGAACGTACAATTAAATATTTCTTAAGTTCAAATGGGCTGAAGTGGTCATTTTCACCGAGTCCTATCTCAATTATTCTCTTTCTTCAGAAGAATTATTTCTTCTTTTGGACAAAGCCCTTTTTTTGTGACCGGACAAATTTTTGGATGCTATTTTGCTGCATGTTCTTGCCATATATAGTACTAATAGCATTCTTTATCATAATAGAGATCCCTGTTCCCAAATGGTATCTAATCTGCTCAAGGAAAGCTATGGATCTACAAGTTTGACTTCAATTCTTCCATTCTTCTCTAAAGAGGAGGCATTTTATTTCAGTCATAACAGAATTAATATATTTACATGATGCAAATGAGAGTATGAGCAGTTTCAAGGCCTGTTAATCTGCAATTTCTTTTTTTCTATGTCTTTTATTCAAGAAGCAAAATGGAGATACCTCCTTTTTGAAGGGTTGTATTTAACAGAAAGTGGTTATTTCTAAATGCATTATATTCAAACGATAATCCAGATTGTTGTACAACTATACTTTTTCTGTACTTTGGAATTTAACAGTTCAAACGATTTGATCTCAGAGGTTGCCCTAACTCCTCCAAATCATCAGAATGAGTTTTAGACATTTCAGGAATCAATTGAGTGGTGGTGCCACTTCAAATCAGGGACATGATGGTTGTCCAGTGTTCTTCACAAGAGTGTTGTCTTTCCCATGGGAAAAAACTAGGACTCCCCTGCTTAGGAACTTGCAGGAGTGTATTCTTGATTATATTAAGTAAGATGAATCGCAGCAGCTATGGTTTAGTTTGTCTCTCTCTCTGAACCCCAAATTTCCTGGATATGTAAAGATAGCATTTCCACATGATAGAGGATTTTCTGATACTGATGGAAAAGAACAAAAACATTGAAAGTCAGGAAGAAATAAACATCAAGTGAACTATTCATCAGATGAGTAAACTAATGGCGTTTGAATGCACAATTTAAAAACAGTAATACTTAATTTTAACAGATGAAGAATATTCAAACACAAATACTCAGTAAAATTCAGCTCTGGGTTGGGTTCTTTAAAGCAAGATGGGGTTATCACAGACTGTTATTACAAAGTGTGAGAAAGGGATTTGTCTAGTGTTTCTGTTTCACATCCATCTGCTTTAGTTTTCATACATTTAGCAGGAGAAGCAGAGATGATACCTAACAAGAACTCCTACAGGCTCAGGCTATAAGCAACATCTCTAAGAGCAAAGGAGATGCAGGGGCTCCAATTTCTTTCTCTGTCCTCCTTCTGTTACAGTGCAATTTCACCAGCCAGTGCAGCAGGGCTGTGCCACAGTCATCACACACTGTGATTATTTCATGATACATGTTCAGACAAGGAGTCTTCTTTGCAGTATCTTGTATACTGACATACAGCCAGTTGCAATCTCTCATTTAATATGGTCCAGTGTTGTTCTGCTCTTTAATCAAACTGTAAATGGATGTAAACAGCCAATGGCTTTTCCTTTTGGTTACAAAACCATCATTACTTCTCTAGTTCATTCTCATCTATTTGTCAGAAACTAGGAAAGGACAATACTTACACTACTTATAGAGAGTATAAGGTTATAAAATGTCAAGATTTTGTGCAATGGCTTGTGATGGCATTTTTCTCTTCCTTTCTTTTAAGACAGTAATGTTCAGGCCTAGGGGACATCGTACCAATGAAGTCCAGTAGGATTTTTCCATTTTTTCTGAAGATGTTTTGTATGTTGATTTGTTGGAAATTTAGTTTTATCAAGTTGTCTTTGAGCTCCTAACTGAAACTTTGAAGTAAGTGTTGTCTAAGGTACTACCTACAGTCTACAGTCAGGGATACAAGCCTCCAGAGGATGGCTTAGTCTTGCAGGTTACAAAAATCTGAATTTTCAAGCATTTCAACATGGCTTTATGTTCCTGCCCTGCCACCCAAAGATCTCCTAAATCTTTCTTCTTCTCCATGTCAGACAAACTCTTCTTTTCAGATTGCCTCACTGCACTGGAGACCTTGATCTTCCCCTCCCTTCCCCCTAGGAGAAAATTTGCCTTGTCTCTGACTCACTGTCACGTTTAGCCCCCTCGTGCTGTTGTTTGTCCCACAAATCCCAGGTGGTTTCCTCACTCCACCCCTTGATTTGTGACTGTATTTAGTCTATTCTTTGTATTTAACTTCTTTCTTCGAGATCTTCCTATACCTCTTTGAAGATTACCCATCATTAAAAGTCATAATTAGCATATAGGATAAAACATGCAGGAGTAGAAAGCAAAGCACGTGCTCCTAAGTGTTGTTTCGTACTGACTATATATCTCAGTTTTCAGGTTTCTCCTGCAAGTCCAAGCAAGTAACTCAGTAAGCTCAAAATATTTAATACACTATATGGTGTTCTTTGCTTGGGTTTGCAATATTTGACAACCAGTTTTCAGGTTCTCTTATATGACTCTTTCAGTAGTGCCAAATTCTCTTCAAAACTGACTACATTTCAGTGAAGTATTTTTGGGTATGTATCTGTGCATGTATGAATATATACATAAAAATATAATATATACACATGCACACACATTTATGCTCCCAATGTGTTAAGATTTTTAGTATTTCCTTGTCTAAGCTGCCTGGTGCAGATGTTCACATCACCAGCAGGGTAAATTGAGCAGTTGAAAAAAACCTGCAGCTTCAGAGTGATTACTGATATATGTCAAAGAGTTTACGTGGTGACTGACATTTTAGAATGAGGAAATATCAGTTAAACAGGATATATGGTAAGAAATGGGCAAAATTGACTGGTTGCAGTCATGATCATTAAGCTGCAGGCTCCTGTGTGTTATGTTACCAGCAAAAGCTGCAAACTGGAATACAGCTTTTATTACAGAACTTTTTTTTCCCGGATAATCTTTCTCAGTTATTGTTTGGATGAAACCTTCAGTACTAGGAACAAGCTCTTTAGTTCTCTTCTAAAAGGCATGGTTCAGTACTTGCTGCCAATGGAGCATGCGACTTTGGGAATTTTTGCACTGTTTTGTGTTGTATCTGTTGATGGGGTGGGGGGGGGCAATGGAAGGTTGTTATCTAGGCCCAATTTGGACTTAAGGCAGCATTCTGACTTACTGGTAACCTTTCCAAATGTCCTATGGATTTTAGGGTTTTGTGGTACCTGCACAATGCCATATGCTATTGTGCAGCTTCTGACAAGGCTTCAAGGCTTTCAAAGCTTTTGGTAGGATACTAATTGAGTTTGCAAGAAAATCCTCAAGGTGGCCAAGTAGAACTGCCCTCCTTTTTTCCTTTCCTCTTACTGCTCGCTGATGCTGTTGCAAACTTTTGACAGAAACAAGACCTTTTCCAGACTTTGCATAGCATTACTTTATTTACTAAAAAAGATTCTGTTGAATCAACCTTGTCTTTTTTTTTTTCTGCCTCCTTTGGTCTTTCACATCCCTTCCCCAAGTGCAGCGCTTGCGTAACTCAGCATGAGTTAAGTGGATTCAGTCGAAACTCAGCTCCTTTTGTATATCTTCTTACAATCTAAGGAAGAGACTTGTTTTAAAAGAATCAGTCTACTAGTTTTGCATTCATGAACAGTGAACTTACCTTACCTGCAGGCACAAAGTGCAGCTTGTCTTCTTCCTGTGGTTGATCTCTGGTTCATAATATTTATATGCCGTATTTTGGTGTTACCTGATATCAGTCACCAGTGTAAATTAAAATAGCCATAGGCTAGTGAATTTAACACCCACTGCCTATGGCCCCAAGGGACCACCCAGAAGCAAAAGACTAGTTGGACCCTGTGGATGTCACAAACCACATTCCCTTTCACTGGCCCAGCCCCTTACACAGAAACCCAGGAGGGAATGTTTAAAGATTGACTCCTGGGAATTTCCTTACACCAAGGGCATCATTTGATGGGCATCTGGGATAGGTTTTCAACTGCGTAATACCACTGGAACTGGTGCAAAGCAGGTGGAACATGCCCAAGTTCAGCCCACAGTCTTTAATTGCATGATGACTCAGATAATGCTTCTTAAAGTTGGGGTTTTTCTTCTCCTCCCTTCTCCATCCCCTTGAAAATAATTGTGTTTCATATTTTTATTTATTTACCAAGCCCTAATTGCCTGCACTGGGTCATTTCAAGTTCCAATTAATTCCCTTTAGATTTATTTTTTTTTTTCTGAGCAAGTGTCTAAAGGCGTATTGGCTGTGAAGTGAGGTGGACATGCAGCGATAAAATTAAGTTACTTGGGCCTGGCTTTTCTTTTAGATCTTCAACCTGATAGTGTCACTTGCAATGATACAAAAATTATATTTGTGTCTTTGTCCTTTAATAGACATGCCTACCTTCCCCAAAAAACATTTTCTAACAAAAGCATCAGGAGTACAGCTGTCGAATGAGCTAAATAGCACTTAATTTATCCAAAAAATTAAATATATAGACTTATTTTACTAATAAGCATTGAAAACCAATAATGGTTTTTATAACTTAAGATATTTTGATAGCACTGAAACTCTTCATACAGATTCTGACCACTTACACATGAAAGATTTTTAAATTTAAAGAAATAAAATATAAAGAAATTCAGTTTAGTTTTACTTACATTTTTTTCTCCAAGTTAAAGAAAACATTTTTAGTTACAAACTTTTAACCCAAATTCTTTTGAAAGCTGGGTTAAAATTGTGTGAACATACAGTTCTCAAACTTGTTCCTTTTGTGGCAAATATTTCTTACCAATGAACTGTCATTTTCTGATGAAAATAGCAGCATCTCGAAAAATTCTCAGCTTGGTCCCTTCCCAATCAACCTGCCTCACAAGCATGTGTAAGCTGTATGTTTTTTGAAGCTATCGTTTAATCACCTCGAACTCCTGATTCCTGCAGTGTGGGAACACAGATTTCTTTGTTCTTTCAAGCCATTTAGTGTGTTTATCTTGTACCAGACTTGGACAAGAGTGCAGGCTAATTTAGTGCACTTACCTGTTACCTGACAATGAGTAGGAGCTGAGGGATAAGCAACTTGCTTACCTGGCCAAGGCACAGCACAGATGTCAGAATGATGACAACTATTACAATTGGACCTGACACTTACCCTGACTGCAAGTTTTATGACCACCAATTAGCACAACTGCTGGAATGGAGTGAAAGCCCCATGGCCTGAGGTTGCACTAACAAGGTCAGAGGCAAAGCCTCGTGGCCAGAGACTGTATCAACAAAATCAGAGAAGTTTGCATCTGTAGTGAAAACTGGCTCTTCCTCCACCCTTCCCCCCATCACTTATCAAACATCATTAGCCTGCTAAGAACCAATCAGCATATGACTTATGACCTAGTCCCACCTCATCAATAGGTATAAAATTATCCTTTAGAATCCTCTGTTTTGGGGAGGAAGAGAATTCCAGCTACCCAGATGGGCTGATGGGCCTGAATACATCTCTCCTCACAGGGATGCCTCTTTGGTAAGATTTTCACCTGCAATTCTGTTGGATGTTTACCCAGGAGTTACTAACTGAAGCTCATATTTTTTCAGTAAATGCATTTATCACAACAGTTCTGAACTTGTTATACCTGTCGCCTTAATACATTCTCTTTCTTTTCAACTTCACTCAACTGTCTCAGTGCAAGTCCTTGGTGCAGCTCTGAAACAGGCAACATTGACTATCTTTTCAACTTTGCATGACTGTTTTGGTGCAAGTCCTTTGCAGGACTCTGAAACAGGCAAACACTGACTCTGACAGGCGGCTGCACACACATGTAACCCTTTAGATATAAACCAATGACCATGTCTGGGACTAGGACTGGATCCAGCTGCACCTAGACTTCTCCCTGAGAATGGGTTTAGAAAGCAAGGGGGTCCTTTCTGAATCTCGTGACTCAATGGGAGGGCCTTCCCCAGCTGGCTTGCAGACCCATACCCTTTTACACAACATGCAGTCAATAGCTGTCTAGCTATTGCATCCATATTGTAACACTTCCGCCCTGGAGATACTACAATATAATCCCATCCCATAACACCCTACAAGTCAGCTGCTTGTCATACCTGGACCATTTCTATGGGCCTCCCCTCATTTGTATTGGTATTGGTTTACCTACCCACCCTCCAACATGATTCTGGCTTCCCACTAGGCTGTTTTTCCTCACACAGCTGATTTAGCTAACAAAATCAAGAAAAGTCATGGCTTTTCCTATGTCCTATGGAAGGGATGGAGTAAAATCTCACCCACTTTCCCATGTCCACATGCTGCTACCCACGACCTTCCTGTCTCTTACACGCTCTTCTGCATGACTCTTGGCTCTCCTCCTTGGTGAAACCATGACCAAGCTCATTTGAGGATTTAGTCATTAGACGTTGCATGCCAGGAATTTTCATGGCTATGAGTCACCAGAAAACATTGTAGCTACTGGGTCTGTGACTTATCAGCAATGAGTACATGGCCTGGGACAGAAGGAGAAATCTTGAAACACTTCCAGTTCTTTTGATTCAGATTTCAGACTGATAATCTTCCTGGTTGTCTCGTCTTGCACAAACTCATTTATCTGTTACTAGTAATCACAGTTGAGAGGAGGTTGTTTCTTCTTTTTATGTAATTTCTCTCTTCTGGGACTGTCAGAGGACACAGACAATTGCAATGGAGCAGTTGGTATGTTACAAGTTGCCAGTCAATAACTGTCCCATCAGGTGCATATCAGTGGTGGAGAGGTAATGGGTTCGTTAACCCCCTGCCATTGAAAAGTAAGGCAGATCAAGAACATTTCTGTGTCTACTAGCGTTTAGTTATCAGTGGAGTTGTACTGAGATGTGATAGGAAGAACAGAAGTCTCTTCACAATGAAGAAGTTATATGACAGCCTGAAGGTTTTGAAGAGAAAGCCTAGAATAACAAAAGTCATCTTACAGGATGCCTGAGCATCTACTGAATGTTGTTTGCTAGTGGATGTTGATAGAGATATTAAAGGGATGTCAAGGGCCTATTTCTGCCTGCTAGGCTTTTCACAAGTAGAGTTGTCTGACAGTCCCGACTGAGAAAAAGGAGTACCAGGAATATTTGCTAAAAGAGAGATTCAGCTGCCAAAGACAAGTTTTTGCCATTACGGTACTCTCAGGTGACTGAGAGAAGCCTGGGAACAAGCAAGTCTTTCCAGTCTTCCTCTCCACATAGCAGTTTTGAAGGCAACTTATGGACAGCCTATCTAAGTGAACTTGATGGCCTCTAGGCAGCAGAAGGCCATCTGTCACATACTAGACAGACCCAAGGAAAGCAGTTCTTCACTGGATTTGGGGCTGCACTGACAGATTTAAAGTGTGCATAAGTACCTGATCTGGCGCTGAGAGTGGCCTTGGACCACTCTTAAAGAGACAGCCCATATGTATTCACCGGGTCCAAATCAGGACTTGTGCTGCTCCTTCACAGCTAGGGAACTACACATGGCTGATTTTTGTACATATGACTGAGACAGAATAGGCTGGGGAATCTTGGTGACATAAGGAATCACTGAAACTATGACCCCATGAAACACCTAATGACCTCTGTGTGTTGGCTTGTCTCTTTATATGAGATGGGGTTTCAGGCACATGGGAGCACCTCCAGAGCAATGGATATGTACCATGGTGTTCTTTGGGCTGAACCATGAGTATTTTTGAGTAGAATCTATCCTGTTTTTTGTGTGTGTGTACATATATATATATATCTATCAATCACATGCTTATTTTTAAACAGTAGATGATCAGACAGGCAATATTTCCAGTGTCCCTGGACTTAAGGAAATAAATCTCTCTTCGGTTAAGTGGAAAATCGCCAAAAGTGTTTACATACAGTAAATACACTTCTGAAAATTCCAACATATGCAAAATTTCCTCCTTACTTTCTTCCCAGAACAGCTGCTAATCAGATGAGGGGAATAAAAATTAATATAAAGCATATTCAGACTTGGCTCCCTGCCATGTTTTAGTAATGGTTGGCCTTCACAGCAAAAGAAAAAAAAAAAAAGGTGGAGGTAATATGAGGCAGCGAAGACTGTGCAATGATAAGGGAAATTGAAAGAGGAAGCTGAATGGAACAAATGTCTGATTTTTCCTGCCACTGGAATGGCAGCATTTTTGTCTCCTCATCAATGAAAACTTTTTAAAGGGAGAAAAGGAAATCATCATGATACTAAGGACTGAAAGAACCATAAGAGAGAAAATGCATAAATTAGTTGAAATGATGATCCACATGCAGACTTCCTGCCGCCAGTGATATTTGCATCTGTATAGCCAAATAGATACAATGGTATGTAAATTATGAGACAGTAAGTACAAAAGCGGGAAGCTAGCTCTAAAAAATCCAGCAGAAAAACATGTATTATCCTTTTTTGTAGAAATACGTGAAAAATCCTGTTGATTCTTCCAGGATCTATGCAGACATTGTAGAAAGGTATCCCAGCCCACAGAAGATATTAACAGTCAAAAAAGGAGAGGGGGAGAAGATGTGCCAGGATTTATTTATAAAGCACAAACAAAACCCAGCTCCTCTGCCAGGGGCATCTGTAGAGGGCCCCACCACTGTGCACTGGCTTTGGCTTCACAATCAGTTCCAGGAGCACCTGTGAGCACTGGTGTATGGCAGAAGAATTTGTTCAATGTAGAGGGGAACACAGTAGCTTTCAAAATCCGCCTATATATGATCATTTTGATAAGGAATAAAAACACAATCTAGCTGTAATTGAAAGAGAAGGTGGTTAGAGCAAAGCTCCTCACGGATGCGGGACCTGTGACAATCAGCAGAGCAGTGAGCTGGCAGTGGCGCTAAAGGGGAATCTGAGGAATGGGTAGGCTGCTCAGAGTATGCAGTGGGGGGCTTGGGGAGGCTGTTCTCAAATTGTGTGCTGCTGAGGGACACAGAAAGATGTTCCTCAATAGTCAGCAGTTCTGCTCTGTACATTTGAATGGAAAAGTCTATGCTTGGCAGCCCTGCTCTGGTGGACTGCCATAATTTTAATAATTTGTAGTAGGAAAGCCTTATTCCCCACTCCCATTCCCTCAAGATTGCCCCCTCCAACTGGCGGCTCTACCTGGGCATATGGGTGTGAAGGTGAACATGTTATACTCGAAGTTCATCTGCATCCAGTTAAGCCTGGGTCTCTGCATGTTCAGACTGAAATCCTGCAGTCAGAGAAGTAATTTGGGAGATCTTATTTGGTATCTTAACAGGCAACTGGGCCTATAATCTAGCTAATAGGCTAGTAATCAAAATGTCCAAGACATCAGTGGACCTTAGCTGTAGATTGAAGTACTATGATAGAAGAGAACAAGCATCTACTTGATCTAAGAAAGATCTGAACAACAGCTGAAAGAGAATAACTTTTGCGTGAATGAAAAGCGGACAGGATTACACCTCAAGAGCAGGATCATATTCAGGAAGTGGCACTGCCCATATGGAAGGAGACCAGGACAGGAGCCATGGCTGCCCTATCTCCACACAAGCACAAACCCTCAAAGCCCTTACCAACCACACTGCAGGCTAATGCCAGCTGCTCTTGAAGGGGGACCAGCCTTCAGCTATGCTGCACAAGTGCCAAAGAAATTTACTTTAGCCTGCTTGCAAGCTCAACGTGTTTCCCTCAAGTTTGCTCTCTTGAGTTAAATTTCAACACCTTTTTGTTCACTAAAACCTTGGCACTAGCTTTCATCCTCATGCTGTTGAAAGCATTTTTCCCACTGCAGAGCTCTGTGCCACCCTGTCCTCCTGCCATGGTGTTCTGGAGGTGCTAGGTTGTGAAACTTAAACCCCCTTGTCCCACAGGATGTGCTAACCTCAACCCTCTGTCCTGGTGGTGGTGCAGGGACCCCTGCATTGTGGTAACCCACTGCGGCACCCCATAACTACTCTGTGCTCAGTGTGCTTCAGAGAGACTGTCAGTCTTCAGGAGTGCTGTACCAAAACATCCTCCTGCAGAATTTCTATTACCAATGTTCTATGGCTGGGAATTGAAAATGGTTTAAAGTTCACTTGCACTCAGAGGAACACCTTTGTGTAGTGCTGTGCACACAACTAGGGCTTTACTTCCATTCATTAATTCATTGGGGCTGAAATCAGTGGGAGATGTTAAGGTGGAGGAGATGAGAAACAAATGTTACATTACCACCCAGTAGAAGGTTCATGATCTCCTCTTGGAAGAGCCTGATTTTCTTCATGTGTAATTTTACTCTCTGCACAGTACTTTTTGTATTCCTTCTTCTTAGACTTGCCTGTTATAATCTTTTTCAGAAACCGTGACAACTTAGTTTGTGCTCTGTTTCTGCATGATTGCTATCTGCTGTAATATGTTTCTATGATAAGGACATGTAGCTGCTCGGTGTTTGGCACTGCCTTTCCCTTAAAATCTACTAGCAGCAGGAGCAAAACCCAAAACATAGCAATCACATTCTCAGCAGGTCAGAACTGATTTTAATTTTCTTTTCATTAAAATCCTGTAAAGAACTGTTCATATCACATTCAGTATCTTGTAAAATTTTTTTGTATTTCTTTAACACTTTTTAAAGGGACTTTCTGATTAAAAGAAAAATAATAATATGGCAGTTGCAGCTATCAGTTGTTTTTGGTATCTTAAGACAGCATTGAATGCTCCAAAGTCAAAGGATAGCCACCTCACAGCCTGGAATCTGATTTTTCTAAAGGATGCAAATGTCCTTCCCATTTAAGAATAGCATTTGAATATCCATGCTGTAGACTGGAGTGAGCAAATACAACAGCCCAGTTCTGCAAGCTGTTGGTTTTAGAGGAGAGTGCATCATTGGGATGGTGCAGCTCTGGCCCTTTGGTTTAGTTTGAAGTAATTAACTTGCAATAAAAGGGCTATTTCTTTCTATGAGTATCTTTAACCTCTGCCTGCAATATGTATCAGCAAGATGTTATAAAAATCTGAACATCTCTAAGTATTTCTCATATTTTGAGTTAATTAAAGCAGTTTTAAGTATTCCATAGAAGACAAAGCTATAAACATCAGCACTCAATACAGTACATATAGTGGGTCAAATAAATGTCTCATTCAGACCCATTTCCCATTGCTTTTACATATTAGCATCACAGTCATCATGACTACAGGGCACATGAAAAGCAAGACCACCAAATACGCCTAGGGGAATTCGACTGGGCTGATATTTTTGCTGCATTTGTGCAAGTTAGAAATGGTGTCTTGGCTTTCGTTTGCATTTCCTGTTGTTTGGCAGTTTGTGAAGAAACATCCGTGTAATCTGTGTATTGCAGGAAGCCTGCACTCCGGTTGGTCATTATGCCTGTTCTAAAAAAGCATATAAACATTTTACTTTGCAGCAATTTTGTTTTTAAAAATGCAATATTACTATTTCAATAATTATTCAATTTCTTTTTCCTTTACTTGTGTAAATCAAAAAATACCAACTGCTGCTAAAATTTTTACTTTCTTTGCTTTGTGTTCAATAGTGACTGATTTTTACTAAGAAACTAAGAAACTCTGAAATCATTTGCAGTAGTTATCTACCAAAATCTCCTGAGCTTTGTTATTTATGTTGTTTCTACTTTTTTCCCACATCCTATTCCACAATAGGACTCCAGATGCATTTATTTTCAGGCAGTTAATTATCCCCAGAGATCAGATGTTTGGCTGATTCATAGAGAAATTTGCAGCCTTCCTCTCACGACCGCGGTTTTTTGAGTAGGAACTAGCTTCCAGATTTCACCTTCTTTCCTCTTATAATCTGATTCTCATTATGAGTAAGGGCTTCATCTGACTTCATTCTTATATTACTGCAAGATTTTCACTGTAGGTAAGGCTGGGGTTTATTTTATATATATATAAAATTTATGTACTTATATGTGTGTGTGTATATATATATTGTATATATACAGAGAGAGATTTCTATGAAAATATATTTTTTTATTGAGTTTTTTGTAGAATTTTTAAAAATTTATTTACTTTTTCTTTTTAGGTGGGATGGTACAAAATTATTGTGATCCTTATAAGTAACTGTGGCAACCCTTTCTCTGGGAATTCATCTTAGCAACTGGCACTGTGATCCTGATCGTAGTAATACTTGGAAATGCATAGCTGTAAAGATAGAATTTTATTGTTGTTATCTAAAATCAAAGTTTTTCAATTGTTTCATTTTTTCCCAGTTTTTGATAAACTTTTCATGTATTGCCCAAAGCAGACTTTACACTGTTGTTTAAAAAGTAAACAAGAACTGCATACTCTTCAAAGGAAGTCTGGGGTAAAATGGCTTGTAAGAAAATCGCTGCCTGTATTGAAGGAATTTAGGACATGTCCTCTTAATCAGATCCATTCTTAAATAATGAGTTTTCAAAGTGGTAATCTGCAAAGGGGCATTTGATCATTTGAAAAATACAGTACTTTGTTTTCAACTTGTATAACATCATCAATTATGCAGAAAAGCAACAAGAAGACTCTTGAGTACACAGTGAGATGCACTATAGGGCACATTCATTTCATCCCACATGGACAAAATGGGATTATCTCCCTAAACCTCTCAGGGTAATCCCTAAACATTGTTTCTCTATTGGCTAGCTTTTTCTATTTTACTTGTTTTTATCTTACTTGCCGTCATTCAGAGGCTTCTGCTCTACCTATCACTGATTCAAAATTATTTGTAATAGACACATGCAGAATCGTTTACAGTACCGTGTATGTATGCAACTGTTTTATTATAATTTTACAGGACATTTGTTGGTTGAAGATTTCTTCCAAAAAACTGCAACAGACTTTTCAGACTTCAGCAGAACCATGAGTTAATTGCAGGCGTATTACTGTAGGTAAGTGATATGGAGCATATTTGGAACATCTCAGTCTTCTGTAGGCGGCATAAACAGCTTTTGGCCTGGCAGTTTTCATATTCAGAAACTCTTACTTTAAATAAGGGGTGGAGCACTTTGTGGCAGCTTTGCATTTGTTGTAACAAGAAAAAGACACATAAACTCTCTTTTGGACACCCAAGATCAGTGCTTTAAAGCTACTGGTGTTTCTTTCTTCCAGAGCATTTTTTTCTTGTACTTTTTCAAGTAAAAAAAAAGTAAGTTAAGAGCAACAGTGTGTCTAGTTCCCAAGGAGTCTCAGAGCTTCTACTCTGGAAAGGAAGCTTAAATTAAGCAAATCAAAACAAGTTTCACAGGCTTATTCTGGATGTAAAATGGCTGGTATTCTCAGAACGTTATGTTTGCTCATTTAATTCAAACCAGCAACTGGCAAACCTCTGTCCCCACCCATCCAATCCTCCCTGCCATGAGCTATGGATCTGTTTCACATTGTCCCCTCCTACGAGCATCATCTCTTCAGGAGGGACAAAGGCAAATCTCTGCTCACTAGCCACACTGCCGTTACCTGATTTCCTTGCCCTCTGGAAATTCAGACTAGAATGGTCTTTGTTGCCTGTGGAGATCTTGCTTTCAGCACGAGGTTTTAGCCAGGACGATTGTGACAGCCATGTTTTTATGGGCCTCAACTAAAACAATGTGTTTTCCAAGGGTTTCAGAACTTCAGCACAGATATTCAGAAAGCAGGGAGAAATTTGGGCATCAGGGACATTTTTATGGTAGTAGTAACATTTTGCCCTCACTACATTTATATAGGCATTTTTCCTTTAGTATAAGTTTTTTTCATACCTAGACAAATTAAATCCTTGGAATACAATGGGAGTTTTTATTTTATACTTATGCTTACTTATGCTTATCTCCCCATGTTTACTCCATGGAGAGATAAGCTTCCCTTGCTAATATTTCTGATACTTCTTATACTGTGTCACTGATGAAAAAATTATGTATCCACTGATGGGTATCAGTCAAAAAATTATTTTTTTCCAACTTAAAATGGAAACAAATGAACATCTGTGGATTTGTACACCCAGATGAGAAAGCCAAATATTAAATTAATGTATTAATAATGTTTATAGTTTTATTACCTATGATTATATCATACCTCTTGATTGTTTTTCTTTTCATTCCCGCCTATAAAATGTGACTGCCTGAACCTGTTTTGAATGTCTACACTTCTAGTGTTAGACCTAGTGATGTTTTGCCAGGTTCAGTGGAAGAAAAGGCAGTTGCAAAGATGGAATTGTTACTCTGGAGATACTCTACGTCTGCCTGCCATCAGAAGGTGAACTAGAGGCAGCTGGAGATTTGGTTTGGGCCAATAGCTATGTCTGGCATTCTTTCTGCCAGGCTGAGTGGGAGAAATTAGATGCAGCCTTGAGTAGCAGTGGCTGGAAAGTTGCAGCAGAGATAAATTGTGTAATTTCAGGGATTTAACTGGTACTAGTTGTGAAAACACAGGGAGAAGGAAATTGCTTGTCAACTAAGCCAGCAAAGGAAGCAATTGTGAGTGCTGTTCTCTCAAATGTAGAGCCTCTGAGCACACTGTTGACTGAAATTTACTGCTGTTGTTCACTTCTGTTAGATTCCAGGAAAAACAACTTTGTATATATCTACATTTTTGTTAAATAAATACCCAGAAAACTGAAAATTCTCATGTTATCAGCTCATCTTCCTAATTGAAGTGACTTTACAAAAGCCAACACATTGGCTAATCACTGAAGCCCAAGATGAAACATTATAATTACTTGATCATAGCAAAAGAGTTCTTCTGATAGTTCGATTACACACGGTGACCAGGCTTGGTTTTGTTCACGCTTGTGGTACAATGGCTATTTCATGCTAAAACTCTACTTTCATGTCATGGAAGAAATTTTATTTTAGTTATTGATTCTTTATTAATTTTAAATGCTAACATGTTATTTATTTTTATTTTGTGATTGAATGTAAATGTTAAATATTAAAGTAGAAGTTATGCACTGATTACATTAGACCACTTTCATTAACAGTCCAAATTCCTGCTGTTGATTTTGGACCAAAACTTCTGCAATGAATGTCCTAAAGAGCTTCATGGAAAACAATCCTATTATCCACATAGAAACAAGGCAGCATTTTGCCATTGCTACACCTATCTGCTGCAACTGCCTGTGGGGTGGAAAATGGGAGGGTTTTGGCACCAAAAGAATTGTGTGGTAATTTTTAGGAGGGAGTACAAAACAATGTTTTCAGTTAACAATAAATGCAGGATAGTTGGGCCAATGTAATAAAAGAGAGAAAATAACAGAGAGATGCCTGTTCTCTGAAAGAAAATCTGCAAGGATTTTAATGATTACTTGTAAGCAAGATTTTGGTTTTATATTTCATCTGATAAGCTCTGAAATTTTTATACACAGTTTATAGTGAATGTGCAAAACATTGTCTCACCATATACACTTGCCTCCAAGTGGTCAGTTAAACAGAGCTATAAGAGTTAGAAGAGAAGTATCTCCATTCTGGTTGAAGTAGTATGACAATCCTGCAGGTGGAGGCTATGTAGCTTCCTGGATTGAATATGACATGAGAAATCCAGTAGTGGGAACTGTAGCAAACGTGCATGCAGATAAAAATCATCCTCTTCCAACCAACTATATTTAGCTAACTTAGAGGTTTTCAACACCGCGGTTACCAGTTAAGTTTTTCTACTAGTGCTCCTGAAACCACCTTTGCATCATCTGACCTCCATTTTAAGGCAGGCTATGGCTGGATTTAGTGGAAGAGCCTGATCATTGCAGTTGGTGACTGCAGAGAGCAGCCATCTGATGTATTCTATAAACCTGAATTGCTGATGCTCAGCTATAGGAGCACTGGCCCAAACCATCTGCCAGTTTTGGCTTACAGTAGATGAGAGAGCTCATTCCCACTGTGTTTGCCATAGAAGCATCACCTCCAAATCTAAGCACCAAGCAGTGTATTTTTCCTGATGCATTTTTGTAAATTACCCACTTGCATTTAAGAATGGCAGAAAATAAAACTTGAGTATTGCACAAAACTCTCATGAGCGACTTGATCATGGTGGTAGAGGGGTGGATAGGAAGAAGGGTCAATAAGCTGATGCATAAACTGCATCAGGGGAGGGAAACCACAGTTTTTCTCTTCCTATCTGCTTTCCAGATACTCCATTGGAGGCTCTCTAGCTAGGACACAAAACAGAGCAGTATGAAGATGCATGTGGCTATTTGTTCTCTACAGAAGACTCAGCTCTGACCTTCATACAAACAGCAGAGCTGTGCAGATCTTAAGGCAAAATTTCCACTGCTACCTGTGGGAATTTTACCACGGGAAAGAGTACAGGTCTGGGCCCGGCATGTGAGACTGGTCTGTGTTTGCCAGGGGTTTTGTTGACACTGAAGTTCCTAAAGAGAGATAACCATTATGATGGCCAATTGATTAACAGTGTCCTGTCTGGGCTTGCCTGGATGTATGATTCACTTGAAATGCTTTTTGCTTTGAGTCATTTATATGTCTTCTGGCATTGGAATTTTTAGCAAAGAGAGACATTTGCTCATTTTGAAGTCTTTTGAACATGCAAGCAATGCATTAATTCTCGGGTGTGCAAACATAGCCTTAGCTTCCTGCGATGGTGCAAATCAGACACTGTCTTCTTGGAGGTATTTTTCTTCAGCCTTCGATCCTATGTGTAATGGACTTAGGACCAAACACAATAACATTAAATAGTGCAGCTCAGGGCTGTGGTTCAGGAAGCGGTTGCTGCCTTGGCACCTCTACCCTTCTTCTGATTTTGCTCCAGTCATTATTGTGGAATTTCCTTTCTTTCTTCTCTTATACATGTAATTCTTGGCTTGAGATCCAGCCACACATTTTGCATGGGAGTTATCATATTTGCTCCTAATTGGACTACTCACATGTTTAGAGAAATGCATATGGCAAAGGCTTTGAGTCCCTGAGACCTGAAATGTTCACACTAGGACAGCTACATTACATTACCAAGCAGAACAACATGAAATCTGCCAGGAAATGTGACTGATATACCTTTAGTTGTGATTTTCAGAACACTGGATTTATAGAGTTTTATTCCCTGAAAATTAAACAGAGTATTAGGAGAATAATAGGGGCAGACTTCGCTAAACAATTGGGATATTATGCATTCTGGTTGATCCTTTGATCCACCCTTCAATCACCTTGTTAAATAAAATTTATGCTGAGTACAAACATGTGAGATCTCCTATCTATTCTTTTGCTGATTCAGCAAGTGTATGTCTTTCTCCCATATATCCATCAATTTCAGCTCCTTCTCTGACAAAGTTTGTAATGATTGCTCATTTAGTTTTTTAGTTTGCAGGGCTGGAGTCATAATTTAATTATTGTCAGATCTAATATATTAAGGACAAGACAAAGGTGTGCTATTTAGATATGAAGTATATATGTTAGAGAGGGCACAATTCTGGTATTTTCTTTTTTTCCAAAACCTAAAAAACCAAATTTCATACATGTTTATGTATTGAAATGAGTGGATGAGTTAACATGAATGAAATATATTTTTTAGAAACTAATTATACACATTTTTATTGCCAGGCATTTTTTAAAAATAGTGTCAATTGTATTCCAGCTTTTACATCTTTAAAATTTTATGAAGTACTTTGTAGTAAAATCCCTTTTGTGGTATAACAAGCAAGAATCTGCCTTTCAATTCTTATAATAATGTAGTTCTAAGTCCTGATCTTTAAAAACGTTTGCTCATGAGTTTTCACTCATGCACAAGTCCTATTTGAAATTAGTAAGCCCTTAGGTGACTAAGGATTGTCCACAGATATACAGATTTCTACGACTGAAACCTTATTGTGTCCCATTTGAGAAACAAAACCATTTGAGATGAATTTGCCCTATGTGGAAGGACTGGCTAAAATCACTTCTCTATAAATAAAGAGGTGTCTCTACAGTCATTAACTAGTTTTTAAAAAGATACTTTGGAAAAAGGTGAAGAGGGAAATAAACACGGAACAAAGCTTATTATTATTCTTTACTGGAAAACAAATACATGACTTCGGATGCACATATTAATTTTCACTGCTTCCTTAGAATGGATCCTCAGAAGGGGAAAGATTTAGAAATATTTCCTTCTTACTTTCTTTGAATAGATTTTTTTTCACTAGTTTGGTAAAACAGCATGAACAAAGAGCATTTCCCCCTGTTAGATGTTAAAATACACAAGTATACTGTCTTCATGCATTCAGACACTGAGCCTAAATTAACTGAAGCCTGTGGCAAGATTCACACTTTCTTGAGTGGATTTTTCTCAGATTCATCACTGGAGCACAGATTTGCATTTTAAAAATCTAGCAAATTATGTAGATGGAGCCCAAGTTGTGCTGCTGTAACTGTAGTGGCCATCAGTACATCTCCAAAGTCTCCCCAAAGGAAAAGGTTTAAGATGCAGTTAGAAACGTGAAGCTGAAAGTCCCTACAAGAGACTGTGCTTGCATAAATTGCTGTTAAAAACCTCTGTGGTAAATGATTGTGCACTACCTTGGAAAGCCTGTTTGACTGTTTCCACCAGCCCTTTTATCCCTAATGTTTCATCCAAATTTTTTTGCTGCTAATTAAGTCAATCTCTTCTTCCCTTGGCATGGAGAGAAATTGATCACTTTATAAAAATTCTTTTTGCCTGGACACCAATCTCTGTCTTTTTATATTGAAATTAAACATATCCACTCATCCCACTTTTTACTCTATAAATCGTGTTTCCCTGGTCTGTTATCATTCTTGTTTTCTAAATGTTTTGCAATTAATCTGTCTTTAAAAGTCTGGTCTGAGAAAGGATACATCACTTAAACTGTAATGAGTGTCAGAATAATTAACTCCCAAGTCTGCTATATACCACTCCTCCGAATATCATCCCAGGATATGTTCCTTTTCCTCATTCCTTCCAAGGAGCTTATACCGTGCCCTATCTCTTTCTATATCTGACAGTTTTCCTGAGTAAACGCTTAATATATTGGTCTGTTTTAACCAAATTTGACAGAAGAATGCATGAGAATCCTAGATCTTAAGAGTTTTGTGAAAACCAATGGCTGGGCAGGTACCAATGGCTGGGTTCAGCTGCCCTCCTAGAGATACCTGGACTGGCTGGGTGGTTGGTATTTGTGTCCTGTCCACTGTCATTGCAATTCACATCTGTCTTCTTCTTGCCTAGGCATGTGAGGTAGAAAAGGGAGCATAAAGAGGGGGACTTGAAAAACCTGGAAAAGATGAAACTCAGGAGGGAGTAGCTGCACTGTTGGTTTGGAAGAGAATGAATGCAATTTCACATTTCATTAGTTCCACGCTTGACAGCAATTTGGAGGGGATTCTTTTTTGTTTCAATTTGTTTTGCTTGTGGGTTTGTTTCTTTCTTTCTTGTTAAAAGCTTTGACCTGCTGCTGATAATTTTTGGATTATCATCCACTGTAATCCCTGTATGATTTTCTTCGACTACTTCTTTCTGCTACTGGACTGCCTAGCATTTCATGTCCTCTTCCTATGTGTAAATTGCACTTCAAAAAACATACTCTCAAACAAAGTTTGGTGGAATCACGTGAGTTACTGACATTCAGCATTTACATGCACTTGTTGGGAAGTGTTAGTTACAGTGCACTGTAAGACAGAAAAGAAAAACATTGCAAAAAGTTGTCTTCCTATACCCTCATATCACAGTACATATTCCTGGAGGACATCCAGCCATCCTTTCAGCAGCTTGAGTTTACTCTGACCATGCTTTTATAAAGTTTGTGTCAAAATATTTAACATACACTGTTTCTTACTCGCAGCAAAAGCTGTGTTAACTGTATGAAAAATCTTCTGTAATATGCATAGATTAGGTCAGTCTGCTGAGGCTCCTGTTGCCCCGAGGAGTGGAACAAACTGAGCAGGGAGCAAGATTGATGATATCCTCACTACTGTTATGATGATCCCTTTTAAATGCAAGATTACCCATGCACTTGGCATGCTGGTGAAGAATTTTATTCTGTTACCTGGGAGGGACATGCAGTTTGGATAGAAAATTTCAGCCTGCAGAACTTGATACTCCCAAAGGAGTAAAGTGAATTCAAGTGTTAACAGCAAAAAAGACCATGAAGTAGACAAAAAGTCAACTATTGCAATAAAATCCCAGTTTAATATTTTAGTCTTGATATAAACTAACTGCAGATCCTGTTGCCTATACTCTTCCTTTTCTATTCTTACTCATTTGATGTTGTACTTGTAATTCAGAGACACTATAACAAGATAAATGTGCAAGACAAACTCCAACTGTAAATATTAGCATGTGCAAAGGCTATATACAGCTGCAATATTTGCATTCACAGTGCTTATAAAATATGCCAGAGTAGACAAAAGGTATACAGTTGTTCTATTCATGACTTGATTTTGGAGTTATAACAGAATGTTTATTTGGTTTTTGATGAGCTATGTTGCAGAAAATTAAAGCTTTTTTCTAAATAATGTCAGGCAAGAAATCAGTTGAAGAGCAATAGAATCATTATTTTTTTGGTATGACTTGAAGCAGTCTATTTGATTATGTTAATTGCTCAGCGTGGTGGGAAAATAACTGCAATTTTCATGTTCCTTTTAGTATCAGAGATAAATTTGAAGCATGCTACATTCTCAAAGGCAAAACTCCTGTTGCTTTTAAAAGAACAGGTGCTGGTCTGAAAAGCTTGTTTTGAAACCAGGCATCATTGTATATTATCCTCTCTACTTTGAGAAGGAAACTGGGAGGATGTGAACTGACAGAGGTACCGAGTTCTGAAAATTAGGTCTTGCATATGTGCAGTGTCCCAATAATTCACAGGATTTTCACTTTGCTTGTTGATTATGGTGGACAAAAGTGCATTAAAAATGTGATAATCTAAAATTCATGTCAGTAATCAAAACAAATTGAAGTGTTTTGGAAATAAGTAGAGCAGGTGTGCTGACTGACCATTTCTCCTAGGCTGAATTTCCTCTTGAGTGGAGCATCATGAGAATGAGGATGTTCCCTCTTCTTTATATAAGCATGCATGGATACCTATGTATGTATATATAAACATAAATTATATATTGATGTTATGCAAAATTCAGACATGGCAGGGAGGCACCGTAAAGCTGGAACAGAAACATTTGGGCAGCCACTGATTGAACTCTAGAATTGCCTACTTATCATTACATAGGGTCTTACCTGATGAACACAGCCCCTCGAGTATAAACATAGCAAAATCAGGCTTGAAGACTTCCCTAACATGAGAAGTCTCACACATTCCCTGGGAATGCTCAATGAGCATTAAAAGACTAAGAAACTATCATGTTAATTCAATGCTGGACCAATGCTGAGAGCCTGTTTCACATTGATAAATATTTCATACCATTTATCTTGTTTGCAATGTGTTTGTTGCTGCAGTCTCTGCTTGTCTGTAATTGGCCATTTTTAGAGGGAACTGGATTGATTTTAGGCCAGAGGTCTCTGCAGAGGTTTCTTAGAACTCACATATGGTCCACTTTATTTCTAGATAGCAATTTAAACAAAAGCACTAAAAATGGATTTGTGGTAAGCTATTATATCAGCATCTGTGTGAATAGTGAAAGGCAAGAGAGCCTATATGTTTATGTGCTTGTGCATATGTATCAAACACAGAAATATCCACAAGCAAACCTATACTTTTATATATAAACATACATAAAATAACAAAATTGAAGGCTGGTCTATAAATCTCAATAAAATATTTATGACTAGGAAAAACTTGTGTGTCTTTTAAGTCAGACAGACATATGGACTTCGTGGACTGCAAAACCTCTTTTTGCCATTTTGGAGTCCTCTCATGTAGCAGTGTCTGAAACTTTGAAAAGATTCTTTTCACTTCTTTCCTTCCAATTGCTTCTTTTGTTTTTTGCAGTGCTTAGAGACACTTTGCAAAGAAAAATGCAGTGTGTAAAGCTTCAAATAGATTGACAGAGTTTGGAGTGGCAAAGCATGAGCAGAGTAGTGTAGGTTGCCCTTCAGGGGCAGGTTGTGGCTCTGTCAGACCCTCCTTGCCAGTGCCTGGTGCAGAAATGACTGTTCCCAGGCTGCACACACTGCCTGCAGCCATGTGTGAAGAGGTACAGCTCGGCATGCCCCAGAGACACTGCAGGCTGTCAGGTTTGCAGGAGGAATATCCAAGATTGAATTGTTCTTGTCTGTCTTTGAAAGTCAGTTCTACTTCCAGACTTTTACCTGATTTTGGTTCACAGTTTGTGTCCCAAAAAGCTATAGGATGGAGCCTGTGTTGTTTGCCCAATAATAGTTTGTGGTGTGAATTTTTTGGCTGTGTTTTCTCTGAAGTGCCACAGCTGATCCTCTTTTGCTTCCATGCATGCCAGTGTCCTTATAAATTTGATATATTTGAACCAGGTCAGTCTATAGTTCCCCCTTCTTATCCCAAGTTCAAACATTGGATCCTGGAAGAACTTTGTTTAGATGGTAATTTTTGTTGGAGTTTTTTCTTTATTTATTACTTTCTTTGTCTGTATAGATTATTCAGACTTATACACAGCAATGCAGAAGTATGAATGCAGACATAAAGAAGGTCAAAGACTTTGCAAAAATAATCGCATCCTCTTCTTTTCTGACATATTTAGCATAATTTTTCATTTGCATACTAAGTCTCCTTTATTTCCCTGTTTTCATATATACCATATATCATATATCATATATCATAGTAAGTGCAGCATTTATTATTTTACATCCTTTGCTGTAATGAAAGAGAGTGTGTCTGTGTAGGGGTAAAGGTGGTCTGTTGAGCAACCACTGGGTATTCTTTGGTTTGACAGATCTCCCATAATTGTTCATAGGGCTATACAACACTGTGATTGAACTTCATATTCCCACTGTAATTTATAACATTTTAAGACATATTTCCTCCCACCTAACAGGTAGGTACATGGTAAGTGAGCTAGTAATCTTATTTAAAAAAAGAAAAATCAAAATAGGTACAACTGCAGTGTATGTGTCTACCACTCATTTACATTAAAAACAGGTTGCTTGGATGAGTAAGAATGACTCATGAAAATTTACCAATCCTTAAAAAACCTGACATGAAATTTAACCTAAATTTTAAGCAATATTAACAGAAATTTCAGAAGCAACTTAAGTTGCTATGGGTTTCTTTATAAGACAAGTCCTGTTATGTAATGTCTGGGACTTTCTCAGTTCTGGGTTACACAACTTGCTTAGGCTTTTTTCTTTCTTCCTGTCTATAAATTTTTGGTGGGGTGAAATGCAGAAGTTTCCACAAAAATTTTGGCCTTTCTTGGAGAGCTTGTTCACACTTTCTCATTACTCGTGTGCAAGAATAAAATGTGACCTATATGTATAATGATGAAGGCCACTGTGACGGTAGTACCATCTTATTTAATTTCTCAGTGAAATTCTATGAAATTGAAATATGCCTTCTTTAATAAATTATTTTTATCATGTATGATTGTTATCTTGTGTGGCTTTTGAATACTTCCATGCCAATGGATTAGTTCTTCTCTCTCAATGATTACATTTTTTCTTTGGCATTGAAATTATTTTTTTAAAAAAAGCAAGAGGGCTTTTTAACTGTCGTGTGATTATGATCTGTTTTGGGACAGAACAAAACCAACACAATACGTATTAAAAAATACAAGACTGAAAAAAGTATGAACCGCATACTTGTATGGCTACTTAAAAAAAATATAAAAAATGTAAGGTTTATTTGAATCAGTCCTAAAACTATAAATCAGAAGAAATATTACAGAAAGCTGAGTTTTGACATGCAAAATGTAAGCCCCAGGAACCACACTTTTGTTTAGGGAATGTAAAGAATATAACTCTTTAATTTCTGAAGAAAAACATTTAGAGGCTAGTCCTTTATCTGAGTTTCCTGCTAGTATCTTGACAGACAACTTCCTTGTTGGCTTCAACTGAGAGATTTACCAATCAGTAACATGAAGTGAAAGTGGTTTATCTAAGTAGGAGTGCATAATTCATAAACAATGCTTTATTAGTAAGCAGTAGTTGGAGAAGCACAAGCTTATATCAGTTGTGCTTGAAGGCAAAAAGATTTATCTCTGATGTTAGTCAATACACAACAGGATCAGGTCCTTTGTAGCACGGTGCTTTGATGCTGCACAGATTTATCTTTGAGACTGTTTCTACATAACAATAATTAAAAATCAGAATAGCAAACTTCCCTCCATTTGGGTAAAATGTACTGTATGTACTTGTTCTAAAACAGCAACAGGTGGGTTAGAATTCCATAAATATTATGCTAACTTGAAAAGGAAATAATTTCTTCTTAGACTGTTACAGATTTTTCCACTGGTTTCTTTAAAGAGAAATTTATAGCATACCTCTGCCCAGGCATGCATTCAGAAAGGTGACTTTCAACAAGCCAAAGAATTCTCTCTTCTCCATAAGGAATGAATTATCTTTACTCTAATGAGGGACAGCAAAACTTCAAGTATCTGAAATTTCATGCATGAGACATTTCCAGAACAGGACTATCATCTTTGCAAAGAGATTTTATATAAACTTAAAAAACTGAAAAAAAGCAAAAAGTTTTTATTCAGCCTTACAAGACCATTAGGTTAAGCATGATTCAAAAGCATACAAAGATGGAGAGAGCTGTTTTTCAAAAATTTCAGAATCATCTAAAAAAAGTTTTCTGGGTTTACCAAACCTGGTTCTGCCAAAATGTGCACTCTGGACAGTTAAAAAATAGATAGGTATACTGTGGAGTTGATTGAGAGCAACAGTATTTTTTGTTTGTATATGACCTGCTCTGGCAGGGGGGTTGGACTAGATGATCTTTCGAGGTCCCTTCCAACCCTGTGATTCTGTGATTCTGTGATTCTGTGACCCATTTTGATAAATCATGATAGTATTGTGCTTAAGACATTCAACGTGACTTGAGCTGATTTAAGAATCTCGAATTTGGTAGTGGGGAGATAATTTGTACTATCATATCTCAGTCCAATAATGCATTTTAATGTATCACTGGTCTTAGCATGTGCAGAGCTGCATGCTGTAGCTACTTGTATATTTGCTTGAATCTGTAGCTTTTACTGTTCTTTCCTTAAAAAAATTTGCAGCTGCTCATCACAAAACATTTTGTGCCAGTACAGATGAGAGGAAATTCCAGGCTAAGTCTTACCTTCTTCTTACTTGAACACTGCCAAAAGGGACCAAGTTTGCCATGAAGATAGTTGAACAAAATCCTGATAGTCAACATTGGTTTTGAAATGCTTCATAGTCACTCGGTTCTCAGGCAACAATACACCTACTGATAAATACCCTATTAAAAACAATTCAATAGAAATCCAGACAAATGAAACCTGAAGACGGCAATTTAGAGTCTAGTGCCCAAGGCTTTTTAAAAAACTTTTAGCCAAAAATGGAAGACTGTTTTTTCTTTTCTCTTTTTCTCTGTCCCTGGCTAGAGGGAACTAAGGGTCACAAGACACATTTGTGAGCCTGTCCCTGGCCATGCATCAGACACCTTCAGCTGAAGGCCAGGTGAAGCGGTGGACATTTTTGGTCTCCAGCATGTTTGGCAATCCAATGTAGAGACGGCTTTTCACAGCAGCAGGGAACATGCCAGCTTTCACAGATATGTACTTGCATGAGAAGCACTAGAGCTGTGAGGCAGCACGTTGCCATTAGCTCCTGGATGTGAGTAATCCTCCAATGGGGACATTCCAGCTGAAGGGAGCCATCTCCCGTCCCTCAAGCCCTGAGCAAAACCCACAATAAGCAGCTGTTTCCACAGGAAGAGTTAGGGACTTACCATGTACATGGGGCTCCCGAGACCAGTTCTTCAGGAAGTTTTTGAAGAGCAGGAGACCACATATGCTTGGGTAGGATGAGAGGAATTTCTCTCAGGTGAACGAAACAGGACTGCAGATCTGCTGACCCCTCTCAGCTTGCTGGACCCTGAGCAGTCCCAGCTGTGTGTAAAAGGCATGTTTCCATTTCTTCTCGGCATCAGGTTGACAGCACAGAAGCATAAACTGTTATAACATAGCTGTCTTGGACATCTCACAGTCCAAGATGGTGCAAAAACCAACTTTCTGGTGTTCGCCAGCAATGTCATCTTGGTGGTCCATAGGCAAGGCAAGCCCATGGCCAAGGGCAGGCTCAGCAGTGGTCATGGTGCCCCCGCACCACCAACAGCCAAACCCAGCACCTGAGAGGTATGTGGGACAAACCGCAGGGCTGTGGGTGTACCAGGCAGGGCTCAAAAGGTGAGCAGGCAGCTCAGCCACACCATCACTCATCTTATGCCTGCAAGCAAAACTCATTTTCCATATATTCTTTATTCCACTGCCAGTCCTCTGAATCACCATGTCCTTTCCTGCTTCCCCTTCACCTGTATGCACACCTAGTTTGCATGATATTTTTTAAAATATGAAAAAAATCAAAGTTAGATGCCTACAGATGTTTCAGGATATTCCTTGTATAACCCTGCTTTTGCCTTCTTCATTGAGCAAGGCACACCATACAACAGAAACAAAAATGTGTGACGTTTGTCTTGACCTTTATGCTAGTAGCTTCATAGTAACCGGCAGGAATAATTTCAAAATACCAGGAAAGCAATTAAACAAAAAAAAAACCCCAAACTTGACATGTAATAAATAATGTAACACCTCACCCTAATGCAACCTGCAACATCTTTCAGTCACGTTATAGCTGTATACTCATCAGTTTTTGTGGTGTTTTGCATAAATTTCATTAGTAGGAACAGAGTAATATTAAGACACACATATATACACAATTTTCTGGCTTTTCAGTTCATTATGAAATACTTCACCTCTGGGCAGATGACTAATATGCTATTAAACTGCTCTATCCTTGAGTTGTGTCATAGCCAAAAAAGGGGTGCAGTCACTCATGATCTTTATTAAATGAGCTGAATACACCCATTCAGGGAAAATGCTGTTGTATGACTTTAATGTGTCCTACGGCAGCATTAACATCCTTTTGGGTCATTTAGTTCCATGTTGTGGAGCTACAAGAATAACTCCGTAGTGAAAACTGCAGGGAATTCCATTATAACCCTCTACCATGTAGTTTGGGAGGCATTACCCAGAAATTTTAAATTTCCAAGTAGCAGAAGGAAAACTCTGACTGCATGTGGGATTGTGACTGTTCGTATTTGGGCTTGGGGCTGCCCACCTGTCCAGTACAGATGACAGTTGTTCACTGTCATAAAAAAGTAGTTGCTTTTGTTCAGTAATAAAAGGGAGCTATAGACAGTTGTATCCCACTGGTAGACAAGTTTGGGTGATATCAGTTCAGATCCTCTCTCTGTCAAAGGCTCCTCATATGATTTTCCTTATTTTACTGGATCTTTGGTTTCTGGTATGTAGACTAATAATGCAACTGCTCTTTTGCAGCTCCAGCTTGCAGTAGTTTGATTACTGCTGAGGTGTTGAGGTGCTGCAGCACTGCAGATAATTCCTCTTACATTGCTGCTTAATCAAGAGATAAAACCAATGCTGAGTGTCTGGTGTAACAGGTCACTGCTGAAAACCACAGAGTTTGTTTATCAGCGGATGCAGTGAACTCTAGTAACCTATTTGTGTCAGGCAACATAATCCTGAAGAAATTTTTTGTTTCCATTTTTCTGTTATAAAATTGTAATCTTCTTATGGATTAATCTGTAACATAATAGACAATAAACTTGAATAATTTCCTGTTGATTTTATTAATAACTCTGTCTAGAGCTAGGCATAAAGTCTTTTTTTTTCCTTTTAAACCAAAATGTTCAGGAATAGGCGAAAACATGCAACCACTGTGAATGGTGAATAGCAAATCCAAACGGCTTCCATAATACACAACATGTTAGGAAACCTTTTGTGAACATAATGTAGAACCAGCCTATTTTCAAGGGGGGATGGGAGACACTTCACCTTTCCACCCATTAAAATTTCTCTATAAAATACTAGATTAAGTTAATAATTTCAATAGTAACTCCGGTTTAAGAAATTTCTTCCTTGTCACTGTAACTTTTTTGTCTACCCTTAAAGCTGGCCCTATTAAATGTTTCATGAGAGTGATTCAAAGACATCTAGAAGAACACAACTCTAATTACCTATACAGGACTAAACTTGCCAGAAAATTCAGGATATTGTTCTGACAGTAACTGATGACACTGACAATAAACTCACCTTGTGAACAAACCCATTCAGTGTGTTGTTATGAATGGAGAATCATCTGATTTGATTGTGTTTAGGGATATATTTTTGTCTGTGTGGGAAAATTATTTTTAAATTGAAAAATCTGAATTCGGAGGATTTTCTAGTGTTCATAGTTTTTTTCCAAGCTTGCACTTCTTGAAATAGACTTGGAATACTGTAGACATATTTTTGTAAATGAAGAGGTTCCTTGTCCTCCTACTGGAACATATTCTAGTGATAATGCTGTAAATCCTAGGAACTCTAGCAAATCCTACTTATTCTAGTAACTCTAATGACACAATGGTGTAAATTCTAGTTATTCTAAGAAACGTCTATTGTAGTAAGAGAACAATATAACTAAATTTTAAATCTTTCCAAGAAAGATAAAGTAAAACCTATTAATTTCTCTGAATAACTTCATCGGTAAGAATTCCTTCCTTTACCCTTACTTATTTTGTTCATTGCATTACTATGGAAGTACCTGAATTGAAACCAATTTGATAAACTATTACTCAGCATGAATAATGGAAAAAAAGATCAAGACAATAATGAATCAAGGGACTTTTTAAAATTTCTTTTCAAGACACATGTATATTGTGAATGTCTCAGCTTTATGACTCTTCTCTTTAGCCTTAGAGTGCTACGCAATAGATCCTGAATTTTCTATGCAACAATATTTCTCATGTAATTCCTGAGACATAAATCGCCCAATGTTGATCTTTAAAGAACTTTTAAGGTATTTAAAGACTTAATGGAAAAGATAAATCAATATGGCTGTGATCAGAATTCCACTGAGATAAAGGTGCTTAGGTTGCCACAGCTAGTCTACTAATGAAAGGCAAAACTCATCTTTATCTCAATATATTGTCACCACAGTATAGGTTCTTACCATGTAATTATTTTAATTTATTCTTCTGGTTTTCTGTAATTTGCAGCTTTATTCAAAACAGATATAATCAAGAAAAAAACCACACTTCTCTTAAATCACTTATCTTAAGGGTTGTTAGAACATTAAAGGGATTAAAAATTAGGGTCCTATGCATCAACTCTTATTTCATAAAGCCAAGCTAAAGATGAAGACAGAAGGAGTGCAGCTACACAGTGGTATGTTTATTATTAAAATAAAAATCAAGTAATCATAAGCACATTAGCAAAAAGATGAATAATTTAGACATCAAGCTGACACATATTGGACTAACTTCCTTTCCCTTTAAAATTCATAAGTCTATACAGGTCTCATAGTATGATTCAGATCTCATAATTTTATGAAACAAACTTAATCAGGGGTGTTCATTAAATAACAATTCTGATACAGAGATAATTTAGAATGACTGATTAAAGACCTACTTTCTTTCCCTCTATCATTCTGCGAAATGTTCTACAAAGGCGTAATTTGCTAATTAAATCATGAGATCTGAATCAATGTTTCAGGCACTTAATTGCCTAGTGTTGTGCTCTTCCCTAAGAAATCATGGAAATTTCCATGGGAATTGAGGATGTACCTTCTTTTTATTACATTTTTAACTATTTTTTCAGTTAAGATGTTGATAATATCTTTTTCTTTACAGTCTTAACAATAAATGGACCAGGAAAGGTTTTGAATTTGGAATATATTGAAAATGAGTGTGCTTGAAGTGCATTTGTGAGCATCTCTCAGGAGCAAGTTGGCCTCTAGGTAAAGTATGGCAAAGCACTTAAGTACACTCTTGTTTCTGTTTTTGTTCATCAAAGGACAGAAGCACGTATTCTACTTGAAGGACGTATTTCTCTATTTTTGCACAACTATTTTTTGCTTTGTTTTCCTCTCCTTCCCTCTTTGTTTCTAGATGCAAAGTTAATGCCTTAAATACTGAGCCAAAACTCACTGTAGATTTTTTTCCTTGTTCCTTCCTGATGTAGAAAATTTCTGCAACTATGTCAGGAATGAAATACAATTCCATATTGGGTGCTGGCGTGAATGGAGGTGGCTACTGTCTATCTTGGACCAGCTCTATCATCAAAAAGTTAGATGACAAATTCATAGATTTAAAAATGTTAAATATATTAAACATCTTTTTCATTACACATGTAGAACTTGTCTTTGGAAAATGTTAGATTTTAAATCAGTTTCCAGCACTGTACTGAATTTCCAGGTAGTATTCTGATTTCTGTGTGGGGGATGACCACATGATAAGAACCAGTACCAGAATTCCTTCTAAAGCATTCAAGGTTGCAAATCAGGTTGAGTCCAGCACTTAATTCTTACTAATAAGGAAAATTATAAACCAGAAACATACATAAGCAGTCTTTATTTTCATAAATACTTGTGAAGAAATGATGGCGCTTTTTTTTTATGGGGTATTGAGTAATCTGAATTAAAAATAAACAAACAATCAGGGTCTAGAGTAAGTGCATGAAATGCTTAAGAGCCCACCTTTTCCATGGGGACTTCACTGAGATAATCTTTCCCCAGCAGTGGGATTTCAATACTGTGCAAGGGGGATTATTCAGTATTTCCAGTTTTCAGATAAGCTTTTTAGAAGCAATACTGCTATGGGCTGCAGGGGTTCAAGGCTGACAGATCCTCAGTCTTTCAGTTGTTTGGGTGCTGTGCTGATTTTCACACCCTGCCCCACAACTCAGAGACATCTAGCACTTACAATCACAACTATGTTAGGCCAGGTTTATTAACCCTATTTGTCTGGTCTGGAGAGAAGTTAAACCCAGCATTTTCCTACCCATGTTCCTGTGTTGTATTGGGGCTGCTTTTATCTGGCTGCTGTAACATGTTTTTGTGACCACCTGAAGGTTGGGAGTAATGGGGTAGCAGTGCCTGGATGTGCTTCATGTCTGTTCTCCAGGCAGCCTAAATCTGTGGTTGCCAAGCTGAATTAAGCATGGTGTGGAGACATTAGACTGAAAACCTACAAAACTAGGATATCTTCCCATAGCCATTCTGACAGCTTTACAGCTTTGCCTTCTCCTTATGCTTCTTAGCTAGAAGTAAAGGACACGGACAAAAGCTGGAACATTGACTTTATGTCTCCATTAATTTTTACAAAAGGTGACATGAAGATACGTTAGCAAGTCATTTTCCATCACAGAAAATTGCAAGAACATTGAGTTATGGCAGAATGATGAGTATACAAGGCTCTGCATAAGACAAACCATTTTAGTACCCATTTGCAAAATTATCTTATCTGAAAATGTTTAAGCATGGTACCATGTCCTCAAAAAAAATCTCTCCTAGCTATCTCTGAAATTGCTAGCTTTAATATGAAGATGGCAGGATTAACTATATCAAACCATCTTATGTTTTGTATGAACAGTGATAAACTCCTAAGCACTACTGGAGAACCACCTTTATGAGACATGGCCTGACCAGACTTGCTCTTCAATTGTAACTCAAGATTAAAGCATTTCTTACCACCACATTTTTTAAACTAATCCTCTCTCTGGCTGACTCATAACAGCTGTTAAATAACTAGATATTTAGCTGAAGATGAACCAAACATGTAAATTTAAACCTGTGATATAATAACCAACTCGTTTATGCGCAGAAATCTGCTTCTGTCATCATTTGAATGCTTTATGCTGACCTCACTGTCTGCATTCGATTGAAGCAATCTAATGTCATAGTAGACAAGAGGTGATAACAATGGTGATTAAGTATTTGTGATGCATTATGGAGGAGGACAGAGAACGTATAGGAGTACAAGGCATTGTGTGTGGGAAGATGGAAAGGTTGACACAGAGTTTTTGAAACACCCGAAATGTTGGTTGGAGTTTGTTCCTGAATGTTTCAACAGCAGCACGTGCCTCATATTCTTCACCCTTTTGCCAGTTATCTGGTAGTCTCTCTTTCCTCCCACATGATTGTGCAACGAAATCATAGCCTTGTTATGGATGTAACGGTACATTTACCAATTTTCTCTGCCTTTTTAGGGGTTTTGACTTGTGAGAAACTTGCTAACAATAATTGTAACCAATGTTCCTGCAACAGTTCGTCCTCTCTAGACCTTAGTGCCTTGCATTGACATTTTCTGGTGAGAGAGGCTGAGACCTAGAGAAGTAAAATGACTTGCCCAAATTCAGATAGGACAGATGCAGTCTTTTTATTCACAGCTTCCTCATGCTTATATCACAGAGAACTCCTATACCTTTTTTTCACAATAAGGAGACAATACGTGCACATAAAGGCGTTTACTTAAACAAATGTATGTAAAAACTCAGCCTTTTTTTTTTCTCTTGTTGGCAAAAGTGATTTGTCTCTTTTTTACGTATTCTCTTGGATAAATTTGCACTGGTCCTAAAGTCTCCTTTAAATAAAAACTTTGTGGTGGTGTTTCAAAAGAAATCATCTGGTGTTGGCATTAAGTCTAGGAAAAGTGAATTTGTTCCACATGAATGGGTTTCATGAAAACTAAAGTACAGTGGCAATTTTAAAGATTACAGGCACATTCCTGAAACCTTTTATAAACATGCTCAGCCTTAAGCTTGTGAAAAGTGCCTTAGGACTTAAGGTTAACATTGTGAGTAATGTGTCATCTCAGTGCAGACCTGAATTAATAAAATAGTAATTTATACCCAAAAGTGAAAATGCTCAGTTTTGTTCTTGCAGTAAACACTGGAGCACCAGTGGTTGTGAACACTAGTGGCTAAAACTTCAGGAGATCCAAGTTCCTTCTGAGTTATATTTTTATCATCAGGGAGCTTGAGAGAGCTTTGTTACGCTGTACTCTGTGCAAACATGGAAAGAAATAACAGCCTTTTCAAGAGGTGATGAAGCACAGCAAGACAATTACACAAAAACAGCTATCATGCTGCTAGTGTGAGACAGGTGATAGTACATCTCACTGATGTGGTTTGCTGGTCTCCTCTGAGTGTAAGGGTCAATGGGAGAGAAAGTCTGAAAATGTTCGCCTGAAAATTGAATGGAACAGACTCTGGCACTGTGAACTACTCTGCAGTATCCATCACCTTATTGATACAAAAAGAGGGAGAAAGGTAGAGAATGGAACATGAAGAACCTTGACAAGAAGTCACCTGTATTTGGTAAGAAAGAAGAAGAGGGAAGAAGTGCTGTGGTACAAAGAGTGAGTCTGTCTAAGCTACTATCTAAGAAAGTGATCTTTTGCAGCAGCAAAAAGGAACATAAAGGGTTCATTTAATCCCCTGCTTGCCCAAGTCAGGAATGATAATGTGATGAAGGTGTGGGATTTGGAGGGTGGAAGAAATGAAATGTCACCTGGATTTGCTGTATCCTTGAGAAAGAGAAAACATTGCGCAGCACATGTGCCCAAGATTTATAAGAGTAGACAATGAGATGAACAAATCGCTATTAAAGACCGAGAGCCTGTGTGGCAACTAAGCATGAGAACAGGGAAGTGGAGAAAGCCTGCCAAGATAAAGGGATGGCTCAAAACCTTGTTGAACTAGGACCAGTAGCCATACAGAAAGAGATGTGAGAGAGATAGGACAAGACTCCATTTCTGAGAAAGAAACTGGCCTGGAGTAGTCTATGGTTGACTTGCCTTTCTCATGTAGCCTTGTCTTTGTGTAACCTTGAGGGTTAAATAGGAATATCCCCTAAAACATTAAAAAAAAATGTTCTGCAGACTACTATCAGCTCAAGTGGGCCTAATCAGACATAGCAACTTCTTATTTGTTTGAGGACCCAACACAGGAACCCAGTGATGACAAGTGGAAGGTGCTCAGTGGTGTTTTAACCAGGGAAAGGTTAACCTGAATGCTACTGGAAGCAAAACTGCTGAACAAGAGATGTGGTGAAAGCAGCACTGGAGAGGGTTCCAGGGACACTGCATCTCTCTAACCTCTTTCTCTGCCCAGCCTCACTTGTTTTAGCTATTCAGGCACTGCTTCTGTATATAGAACCTGGTTTTACTCGGGGAAACAGAGCTGAAGCCACCCTGCTTAATTATAGGTGTGTTAATTCCTCACGTTGCCTGTTCCTGTTGGCCAAATCTGAGCTGACACAGCAAGGTTCAGAGGTATGCCTGACACAGACAGTGGAGGGAGGCTGCCGATGACACTGCGGAGAGGGTATTGCAGTTGCCAGCCATCACTTGCAGTTGTGCAAGTGATGTACTATGGACCTCCTGGCCATGCATTGTCCTCTGCCCAGGTCAGCAGCAGGCTCCCATCAGAACCATGGCTCTTCCCTCCCGGAGAGGGTGGGGTGTAAGGGTAGGGGGCTGTCTCAGTTTAGAACGGCCAGGGCAAGCCACAACTCAGAGACAGAGTTTGCTTCTGCTACGCCACTCCACCCCCCTCGGGAAATGGAAGGGGAATAAAGAAATAAAGAATAAAGGCTTAACGGTTGGAAATTAAAACTAGAACAGATTTAATGGAACAGGAAAGGGGAGTAATAGGTGGAAAAAACAAGAATATATATACAAATATATACAACCCAACTCCG
>VZRW01002701.1:117090-138924 GCA_013398125.1 Aegotheles bennettii
ATGCAGTCAGATCCCACAGAGCACGTGTGGAGCTGGTAACAAAAGGCAGGGCCTCTCCTCCGGGCCGGCTCCACCTGGCGATCAGGAATGAGCAGAAGGGAAGGAGAGAGAAGGAACCTCCTGTCCTCCTGGCTTCATAGAGCTTGACAGGGAATGGGAGGGAATACCGACACCCCAGACCCCTTTTCACAAAGGGTCCTAAACTCCACCCCTCCCTCTTTGGGTCCTTGCAGCAAAGCCGTAAGATTTTGCCTGTCCCCTCAAACTATAACAGAGGCAAAGGGGATAAAACACCCCACACCCAGCAATATTGGCCTCCATTAGCTACACTGTTCACAGGGCAACTAGTCCAGAGCAGCAGTTTTACAGTAAGGGTGAGGATCTGCGGGGGGTTTGGCCTCTGCTTCACGGCTGATATGAATGGCAATGTGTGGGGTCTTCAACTAGCCATCAGGAGAAATAAATAGCCCACAAAGTATGATGTTCAAGGGCTTCTGGAAGAGGAACAGTTTTTTTATAATAGTAAGTCTTCCAGTCTCTTGCCCTCTCTCTCCAACCCTTAAGGTACTGCCAAGTATTCCCTCTGTCCCAGATCCATCTCTCTGTCCCAGACTTAATTCCTGTCATCAGCTTCACTTATCTGCAACCATCATGCTATTGAAATCACACTTTCAGAGGCACCTAGTAAAAGGTACAAAGTTCTGTTCAAAATAAGTTTTACAACCAGACACACATCCAGATGGCTTATAAACAGAGACTTGAAAAGAGGAATTTTTCAGCCCATTAGTGCCTCACATTTTTGCTGTACACAGCAGCTGTGCTGACATCACAGATGTTTGTGGATTTGGAAGATCTGGTGTAGCTGGGTTATTGACATCAGACACACAGGAGAAACTGCCTCAAAGGGCTGAGCCACACTCTATGCTGCTTGCCACTTGCCCAATTCAGGAAGTGGTGTTTGCCTCTGGCTTCTGCACTCCACTCCACCATCCATTCAGAGAATTCAGCACCTTCCACAGGCATAAAGCCATGGGAAAACAAATTTCTTTTTTATGTAATATTAAACATAATTATGGATAAAATTCACACAGATTTGAGAGGTCAGGACCACCTCCTGTCTCCCTCCTCAAAGCCATGCCCCTTTTCATACTCACCAAACTGCATTTTGTACCTGTTCTCCAGCAGAGAACACACAGAAGTGCTATACACTATGGATATGCACCTGGTGATGAGAGAGCCAGGTAAGCCAACAGAAACAAGAGCAACCTGAGCACATGCACAGACTTGTGAAGGCAAAGTGCTGTAATTGTTCTTCAGAACAGAAAATCTTATACTCATCTTCCTTCTCCTGGGAAGACTTTTCCAATAAGAGCAAATAAATACTGGCAGGCAGCAAGATGGGGAGGGAGTATGTCATGGTCTGAAGAAGCCAGAGGACATTGGTGGTTGTGGAGCTTTCAGTAGGCAGCAAACCACAGCACCAGCTTCACAGCTCTAGCATGTACAGCTCCCAGAATTGTTTCTAGCCCCATCTCTCTGTTAAGCTAATGTCAAGAAGGTCCAGTACTGGAGAAAAGGGAAGGAAATAAACACACTTCAATTTCTGGCTTAAGCTCTAGGCTATGTCAGTGGCTGAGAGACACCCTTACTGGGGAATGGGTGGTTAAGAGGAATAAAATAGCTGTGGATGTGCTGTGTATGATACTGCAAACCGACTGAGCACAACATGATTTTTGAACCTATGCATACAAAGACAACCCCACACTTATGGATGGTTGCTTTGGTCAGTATGCATTGACACAAACATACCTATATGCTGATATGTGTACAGATGGCACTATGGAGGAAACTTCCTAAAAAAGTGACACAGTGTGTGTTTTGGGTTCTGCTCTTTTCACCCACTCGTTTATCTGTAGTCATCATGCTGTTGGTATCATTGACTCCAAACCAGCCCTAACACTTCCTCTGAACTGGAAATACATGTATCTCTGGGATAAGCAGGACATAGATTTTAAGTCGATTCCAGTTACTAAATCTAAGCCAGCTGATAAATACAATTACTGATGCTTTTAATTTATGATATACAATGGTGGTTAATTGCCGCATGAAGACCACAAATCTGTTCTGTAAAGTAACAGAAGACGCCTATTAAGAGCAAGTAAGAGAAGACTGTCTAATACTTTCAATATTCAAGAGAGAAACTCGATATCACCAATTCATAGACCCTCAGCTATTTCAATTTGTAAATAGCCTTTTTAAAATAAGAAGGTCCATACTGGTGCTTTTGAATACTTTGGCTTAGCTTCTCTTTACAGTATGCTCTAGCCATTTCTGGTCCCCTGACAGTGTCAAGCACCCCTAAAGTTGATAGTTTGCTAGGAGGAAGCAGATGTGGCCATGGTATAGCTGTGTGCTGGCAGTGCTTGGCTGGCAACTGGGACGTCCCTTGGAAAGATGTACACAGAGAAGTGAAGCCACCCTTTGTCATGCTGGTCGTGCTGCCAAGCCTCCTTTCCTTCGCTATAGCAGACACAGCTTAGACACGGGTAAGGAGCCAGACCTTTTCTTAAGGATGCTGGGGTTCATGATACAGACTAAATGAGTTCTCAGTATGCAAACATATTTGCGAGATGAAACAGTAATTATACCTAAAATATTTGTGGTTCGATTCAATTTTTTAATCTGTCTGGCAGGAATAGACATAATATCCAGCTCCAGGTGGTTCAGAATCTTTCTCTCATTTTTAATTTTTTTCCCTTTTTTTTTCTTCTGTAGGCAGAGTGCTGTTCTGTTTTATATTTTCTAGGTTCCTTTGTATTCGTTTTTCACTTCCTTTATCCCCGTGTGAGAATTCTTCAGGCGGGAATTTCTACAGTTGCAGCGTCTGGTGTATGGTTATCTTTGTCTTAATTTTTGTGTTGTTTACAAGAGTGAAAACCATTAGCATGCAGGGAATCTTAAATGAAGCTTAACTAAGTCCTTTAGTGTGCTCTGAAGAACTGGAAAGACTACTTAACTGTTAATAGGACATCTTATTTACCCAAGAGAAGTGCAAAGAAACACTAAGTTAAGTGTTTCCTCTGTTTCTCATATTTTCCTTGAGATAGACTTTTTTTCAAGCACTCAAAACTGGCAGGAAATCTGGCTCATTTCTTTTATCATTTAAGAGGAGAAGAGATCATCCTCAAATGCCAAATTGTCTCTTCTCTAAGAAAGACAGGGAATGAGGTGCTACTCGCATTTTCAGCACCTCACTACTCCATTATCATGTTGAAAATTGAGCCAAAATTTCATGCCAAGTGTCAGAGATTTTGTTGTGGAGCAATTCAAATACTGGAATTAGTCTGTGAAACAGTCTGTGGTTAGCTTTGCTCCTCCCTTCCTTTCTGGTCTGTGTCAATACTGAAATGGAAATGGTTTCATCCAGATGTCCTTGGGTTTTAAAGTCTCTCAGACAAGTGGAAAACTCTGCAAAGACAATTCTGTTGCTGGAGTCAGAACTGTACATTGACATAAAAACTCCCAGTCTGCCACTCACTGAGCTATGCTGCAAGGCCAATGTACTAGTCCTCAGACAGCTGTCCCAGAAAATAGTTGGGTTTAGAGATATTTAGTCAAGCCACTGGGACTGTTAAAATTTCTACTTAGCACAGAGAAAATTTTCCATATTATTGCAAATTTTAAGTTATCTTTGTGCATCAAGAGGTTCTCGTCATAGATCAGAGAAAATAACACATCTGTATGGAAAAGAGGCATTTGAGCATGGTGTTCATGTCAGTATTTGCAATTTCTCCACCAAAACAAGTTTCTCTAGTAGCTTAGAATTAATTGGTAAATTTAACATCTCATGATACAAAACAGCAGGTCCATCCCTGGTATTTACAGCACACCTTCTTCTATTAGTCTTTTCACTCCATAAATTTATTTTGTTTTTCGTTTGATGGATTTGCATCTCCCTTTTTAGACCACCTGGGGCATTTTGGAAAGGCAGATCTTGTTTACAAACCTTCTGTCCACTCTGGCATGTTGGAATGTCACTGTGCATGCTGAGTAAAGGGGATATAATTTACAGGTGCTTCTTGGGGTGGGTGGAGGAGGCACAGGCAGGAATTTTTACACAAGGTGACCTGGAAATTAACCATGCTGTAGGAGTAGCAAGAGGAGCTCTGGTGGCAGGGCGGCAGGAGCACGCAGAGGTGTTACTCAGCAAGAAAAAGGACTGTGGCTATGTCAGGTCTATATAATGATGTTTAGCAGCATGTGCAGTGTGATAGTTTATACGATTGTAGTATAATGATACAGGCACAACAATAGTGGTTACAGTTATGGTTTAGCGGTGTTCAACTCTAAGGTAACTATGAGATAACAATGATGATGGCAGTGTACAGCTACAAGCTTAGCAGCATCTAGTCATGGAAGAGTTAGCCAAACACTGCTATGGTTATGATGGTTGCTCCCAAATCCCTGGATTCTCCAGGTGCTTTTATCTCTGGACACCCGCATGGGCCTCAGGGTGTCACATGTGACCAAGGTGGTCTGGAGGTGACAGCCACCATAGCAGCTGATGCTCATAACCTGGTGTCATCAATGCCGGCCCTCTTCTGCTGACTCCAGCCTTTTCAGCTTTGGGTTGTCTGCTTAACTGCTTAGGGCACCATGACATATGGCCTTCTGGTCTTCATTTCTTGTTTTCTGAACAGATTAATCATTACCGAGTCACTTGCTGAGCAAATCCAAAAGTGGCCAGTTCTCCTTTTACTGTGTCTTCATCCTGCAGCTCTTCACCAGGGAGTCTGTTCCCTGAAACCACCTCAGAGGTGACTGCTGCTTTCATCATTGCCCTAGGCATCCTATCCATGCCATTATAGCACTTTTTGTGCTAAATTCTACAAATCATGTTAAATAAGCAGGGCGCTAAATCTTGTCATGACAATGCATGTCAGCAATTTCATTGTAGTCTTACAAATATACTAAGGATTTATAGTTAGGGTAGGTCAGTGGCACATCAGTATATTAGTCTTTCATCAGAGATGGCACTAGACCTATTTGTTACATTTATTATGTAATGTAAGTGAAGTTATACTAATGCTTTATCTTGGCACGGTGGTCCCCTCTCCTCTGCTTTGGACTCAGACAGCTGCAGCCACTGGGTTTCCTCTTACAAATTCGTTCATTTGTTTCGCTTCTTCATCTGTATCATTTGCAATTTAGAAAATACGTATCACCTTAAGTTCTATGTTACACAGCATGGACCATTCAAAATGGGCTGAGTTTCTTGTTTTCTGAGTAAGCATTGATAAAAGATCTGCTAGCGATCTGATCTTCCCTAAGTGGTAGCTGCACAATTTTGTAATCAGTACTAGTTTCTTAATCTCAGTGTGTTTTTGTCCCATTACATCTCCCCCCAAATGCTAAGAGTTATTTTTGAGGTGTGAAGGAAGAAGAGGGCTTGCCTCCTGACTTTTCAGGAAAATACACTCTGGATCAATTTTGTTACAGAGTATTAGCACAGTGATCTGATTTATGAAACACTCAAAACAAAGCTTTGTGAGATTTTCAAATCAACTATAATATCTTCACATGTAATTTCACCAGTCAAGGTAGGAAGCAGGAAGAGTGACTAAGTAGGTTGTCTCTGCCCTAATGCATGCACTATGCAGAGCCTGGCACCTGTCCAAGCTACTTGTTCTTTTCTGTTGTTCTTGTGCATGCTAGCAGCATATTTGCTATAAATTGCCATCAGTTGGGATTTGCCAAGTGGTGGGTAAGCAGGGCAAAAAGTCTACAACAGAGTCATGACTCATCAGCTTGGTTTTGTTATGACAGGAGATGGTTATTATAGAAGGTTGTGGGAAGGAGGGCTGGGGATGCAGGACCCCGATCCCTGTCAACCCCTCAGGACACAGCTGATTGAATTCGCTGGTGGTGTTCTCCAGTTCTCCATGTTCTTTCTCACCTTACCTGAACCCAGTGAAGCTCATGGGACTTCAAGCCTGATTTCACCTATTTTTAGGTGATGTTTTGTATGTACTGACTGATGTTCTCTAGCAACAAAAAATAAACCCATCTAAATGGAAAATGCCTCCCAGATGGTGTTACTTGAAGACTTGAGCAACTAGCTTCATGTACACGATATTCCAGTGTTCCCATATTATTTTTCTTGCTCTTCCCAGGCTCTGGAAATAATATCTTTCCAAGTTATAGTTATTAACAATCCCTCTGTGAAGCTAAATACAATTTCTAGGATACTAGCTGCACATTTGGTATCTATTAAAATATGTCATATATTTTATCTAATACACAATTTCCTAGATGTGTGCGTAACAAGATGCTTGAGATTTTTTTTCTCACTAGTATTTCTAATGAAACTATAATATAAAGAACTCAAAACTGATTGGGGTTTTTATGCCTCCATTTCTTCAGAAACTGGAAATTGCATGTTTGGTCCATGCAGAAGCTATAATTTAGCAGCCCCATAGCTTCCATCACCTTCCCGCCATGTTCCTGGGAGGCATGACAGTTTGAGTGACTGACTCTTCCTGTTGCCTAGATTGTTTCTGGTTAAGATCATCTCTCCTACCACTTATCACAAAAACCTTCCCCCCACTAGAAGTTGACTCTCTAAAAAAATGTGGTTAAAAAGAACTATCAAACGAAAAATAAAATTGTTAGAAAATGGTAAGCCATCTTAACATACAGAAGAGTGGAAAGTTAAGCTTATCCTAAAATATTTTCTTGATTAGATTCTGAACTGCATGTTTCAAATGTTTGTTGATTTAATAAGCTGCAATTGAAGATAAGTAACCATTTATTTTAAATAAAGAATTTTAGTTTCTTATTTTTTTATTTTCCATTACAGAGTATTGTAACATAACTACGTTTTATTTGCACTTTTGTAGAAATGTCTCCCTTCAATAACAATTTCTTCTTGGGAACACTGGCAATTCCACAGTTTTGAGTACATAAATTAATAGATGAGTATGTGTCCAATTTGCACAGAAGACACAAGCAGGCACTTACTGCCAATTTAGTGACTAAATTTATGACCAGCATTATCAGAATGAGCACACAACACTGATCACTTTTATGTATTACTTTGGTGGTAGAGAAAGTGGAACTTTTGGGAACTGCAGAAAATCCAAAGCCATACTAGTGGTGGTGGCAGCTCAAATTCTCTACCATGCACCTACACAACTTCACTTCTCCAGGATAACAATGTTTTTCTTTTGGTGGCTTAGAGAAGAGATGAATTGACTGGGTTGTTTAAAAAGAATTTCTATCAGTGTTTTATCCAGTCATTTGCCAGTTCCATAACCTGACCTCCAAGTTGTCAATAAATTGGATGAAATCAACAATGTATCACCACTATCCCCCTTTTACTAATTTCTAAATAGGTCTCCACCAATAATTTCAACATTTCAATCATGTAAGTTCTGCTAATAACTCTCAGTAGTAACAATCATGTAGTTGTGTCATCTGTGAAGACTTGCAATTCCTCCACATTTTCTTGAGCTTTATGCATTAATACAGAGGTAACTTGTATTATTGCACATTTTACTTGCATTAGTTTTGCAGTTTTGCAATAATATTATATTGTTCTTTTTCCTTCATAGGTCTCAAGCTTCAACAATGCAATGAAATATTTGTTGCCTGGTAAAGCCCTTCCAGATTTGAACAAAAAAGTGATCAGAGAACAAAGAGATAATTAATAGGTGAATGTTTTAAGTAATGTTTTTCAGATGCATAAGATCATACATTAACTGATGAGAAGTGTTAAAGAATAGTTCTTTCTCACAGTGGGTAGTTTATCCGTAGTTAATAATTCATATTTAAAAGTAGCATGACATGCTCTTTATGCCCGTAAAACAATTATGTTCTTCCTGTATGTAAGCAGGATTTCAACAGGTGATTTTCTGCAGATTCCTATTATACAATATTATGTAATATACAGGTTCCTCTTATACAATACAATACCAATAAGCTTACAACTGGCTTACAATGGCTTACAATACTGTTAAAAGAATGTAGTATATTCTGTATAAAAACAGAAGGGTATGAGTCAGACTACTTTGTGGAAAAGTCAGGGTAGGGCAACAAATGAGGCCATACAATACCACCAGCATCGTATAGTTCCTTAAAGATACATTTTTCAATTGTGAAACATGCTGCCAGTTACCAATTCCCCACCTGTGTATAAAGGTACTAACTACATGTGCAGTACTTGTCAAACTACCTACTCTGCATCAGCCAAACCCATTTCATCAGGAGTTTCCAGGTAAAATCCAGAGAACAAATTTGTGGAATTATGCAATCAATAGTAGCTTTTCATAATTAACCTTAAAGGAGAGAAAACAAGCACATACTGTTAGGCCTCAGCAGTTGGTGTTTTCAGAGTCTGTTTTGATAATCAAAGTAAATGTTCAGAGCAATAAAACATCATGTCATATGTGAGTAATACCAAACTCTATCACTTCTTATTCAGAACAGTATTTCCAAGATATTTAGGAAATTAATTTAAACATTTCAAAGCACAAGAACAGTTGTAACTGATTCATTGAGCAGGTTTTATTTTAGAGACTTTTTTTCCCCCCATGAATGGCAGCCTATCAATGCACCTAAGGCCTTTAAAGCCTATATTAATACACATGACAAACCTAACAAAGGCAGCAGCCTATTGCTATGGCAATATATCATGATCCTGTTTTGGGAGACCTTATACTGGGATGAGAAATTATTGTCCTAATTTTTAGAAGTAGTAGTTGACAAAGAAGAGGTGACTTTGTAGTGGGGTCCCTGCCAGACGCCAAACCATTTTTCACGTGCATCACCATATTTTTCCACTAACCCAGTGGGACTCAAACCACAAACATAAAGAGGTAAAAAGGTCTTTCTGCCACTTTCTCAGGTACTGTATTTCTGTAAGGAACACCATTACTGTTGTAAACTGAGAGAGGATTTTTCAAATGCCTTCACCATTAGACCACTCCTATTGCTACGGGGATAAGCCAAATATAAAAGAAACTGATTTCATGGCAAAGCAGCTAAATGAAGAGAAGTAGGAACCTCCCTGTTTCCTAAGGCAGACATAGTTAAAGTTTGGCCGTGGGTGACCACCCGTGGTGTCTCCTTGGCATTGATTTCTTTTGCTGACTATTGCACTTCAGTGTGGACACCTTGATCTACTTGACAAGCAGGCATTGATTGCTTGGTTCTCAAATAGTGTATGGTATCCATCAAAAACTCCATGGTTTATTTTAAGTTCAAGCATTTCATACTCTTTGGAGGGCTGGTAGCCATGGTTATACAGGATCTTTTCTCCAATTTTGTGTGGATGTATATTACTTGAATGGGGGTGTTTGATTCAGCACATAATTTCAAGTGCTGAAGTTGACAACACAACAACTTCCATGCTGAAAGATCAATGTGGATTTAATACTTGTGTTGACCAATCACCTGTACAAGAAAGCAAAAAATAATTTGATTCCCATGTTTGTTACACTGTTGAGTGCCAGATATTTCAGAAAAAAATTAACACGTCTAATCTGAACCTTGTAGACATTCATGATTTCAGACATTTCATAAAAGGAATTACTTTTTCAGTGACTAGGCTTGAAGAAAGGTAATGTAAGGCATATGTGCACAATTTAAGCTGCACAAGAGGTTAACGAAGAAATGATTCAGCTTCTAATTTGAAGTAATAACATCCTCATCTGCTGCTTGGGATGTTAAATCAAAGGAACTCACAAGTAGTGCTGATTGCTTTCAGTAGTACAGAATTACGAAATTATTACTATTAATGGATGCTTAACAAATGTAGTGGGTTGAGCTTAGTGCCAAAAGATTGGGGAGGTGAAATATTTTGGGATATTTCTTTTTTTGTGGAATAAAATGTAAGACAACTCTGGTTTCTACTTTGAACTTGGAAGATACTTTGGACCAAAGTACTTCTAACTTCCATAAAATATTAAGATTTGGAGAAGCAGATCCTGAATGATTTTGCCAATCATTCCTCTTGTAATAATTTTTTCATGAGTGTTAGACCTCTTCAGTTCAGAGGTGAAAGACCATGGTTTTTCCTTACTCCAGCTTTCCCTTCTACAAGTTGATAGGCTTTGTTCAAAGATCTTTAAGTAATATTGTTGCCCACACAAATGCAGTCTATATTAAGAATGGTCTCTCCATCTCCATTATACAGCATGAAACCAGATTACGTACTAAAGAAATAGCCTCAAGCCTCGTTAGCGTGGCATTTATGCTGTATTTATGTGTACAGAAGCCTGTTTTAAGTTTTACACCATTTCTCTTAATGCATCTTTTAAATATCTGCAACGTGAATTGAGTTGCAGATGTTAATAGTCTAATCACACTTCACAAATAAATGACAGTTATCTGCCATATTTGTTTGAATGCATGAGAAACTATATTTATTGGGAGGATTGGGGTTTTGTGCCTGTTTGATAAACTATCATTCTAGCATAAGGAATGCTGTCATGTTGGCATTATTAAGCAGTGTTTAAGTTAACTGTGAAATTCATTTAAGGTCTACTAAGACTGGATGGTTGCATGTTTTATTTTGCAAACCCACAAACATGTCTAACTTCCCTATAACTGTCCACCAGCTAGATATCAGCGTTAGGCACACACTTACCTTTAAAATTCTTATGTTTAGCCCGCAGGTAAGCTGTGAGCCACTTAACTGCTTAGGTTAATATTGTTCTATTTTTCTAAATCAGCCATTTTGCCCAACAATTGCCTTTGAATTTGCCTGGAATTTTGTCATTTTCCATGTTTAACATGAGCTTTTCTCTAGAAGAGTTGCTCTAGTATACCAAAATAAAAATAATTGAGTGTATTTGTCATATAACAATAAGATAAGCATTTGACACTTTTTTAACTACCCGTATAACAAATACCTGGACCATTTTCAACTGTTAAGCAAAAACCTTATCCTTGGATTATTATTTTTTTTAAAGTCTGACAATTGTTTTCCTCTGTCTTGTGTGAAAGAAAAAAAACCCTGAAATAACAAATTGTAATACAGGAGTCAATTTCCCTTTAAGGAACAGTTTTCCTTAAAAAGCTTTCCTAAAGAAGAGTTTTTCTGCTTATGTCCAAAGTGACATGTTGTTATACACATTTATGAATAATAATAATGTTCTGGTTTGAGCCAGGATAGAACCAATTTTCTTTTAGTAATTTTACTTATCTGTAATAGCATCTGTCATTCATTAATTGCCAGCCCAGCATTAAACCGTGACAAACCATTTCTTACATTTCATAAACTTTTATCCACAAATACTAAATAACCAGTCAAACAGCAGCTACATATCCTGCTTAGCACAATGTCAGGATATTGCCATACAGCTGGCAGCTGATGGGAACGACAGACAGCATATTTAAGTGGGATGTCAACTCCATTTCCTCAGCCTTGTCAGAAAAGGTGTTATGTAATAACAAGAAGCATTTCCCAGGCTGGAAGGGCCAGCTAAATGATGCCAGGTAAGTCTGCTGAAAGCTTGTCAGGGAGTGAGTTGTTTCTTTATAATCAATATGACCAAATATCAACACGGGATTAACACAGAATGACTAAGCTAGAGGAAATTGTTCCAGTCAACAATCCAAACTAAATCCTATTCGAGTACATAATGTCTTGGAGAAAGCTTGATGCACACAGCTATTTACCACTGTACTTGAAATAGAGCAAGGCACAGTGACATCAAATAGTTACAAGACAACTTGGGGTTTTTTCTGAGTTCTTGGGCTTTTACTTTCTTTTTTTTTTCCTCCTTTCTTTTTTTCCAGAAACCTCAAAATAAAGGTGGAAGAATTCATCAGGCAGATTGGAAAGACAGAATGAAATGGGCAAAACAGAAGCCTAGAAAAAAAAGGAGAATGAGGAGAATGTAGAAATATATGATCTAAGATTTACAATGAAAGAGAATGAAAATAGTACAAAAAGGAATAAAACATGTCACTAAAAAAAAGGTCATGTGGTAAATCTGTAGTCCTGGTGCCGAAGGATACATTTTTTTCTCCAAGTGCCTCTTAGGTTGTGGTTTGAATCAATAAGAAATGAGATTTCCAGACTTTCCATTTCCTTTCATGTTGTCTAGTCATTACATCCTGCAGAGATGAAAAAGATTACCACCGTTGAGAAAGGGTAAAGAGTGGAAGCACCTCTCTAAAACTGAACCTGACCCAACAGGCCCACCCTCTCAAAGTGGTTATCCCTATTCTTGGTGATGAGCATGCATGTACTGCTGCTGACCTCAGCTTAATGCGTTTTAACTCTGCTGCAAACTTACAGGTGAGTTTTAAAAATATGTCTTGGTACCCAGTTGTTTCTTTGGCCAGAATGTAGCTAACTAAATAAATAAAAGTAGTCATCTGAGTAGCAGAAACACTGAAGACTGGTTTTCAGTACATTTTAGAAGGATTTTAGTCTTTTCCTTTAGAAGAAGAGGTGGGAAAGAGGGGATCCTTGACTGCCTCTCCCTCTCCTGTGCAGCCACAAGTTTTCACATACCATAAAGGAGCCAGTATCTTTGAGATTTCTCTCTCTTGGGTTGGCTTGATATTGCACAATAATGTCAAAAGTTAATGAGAGGGCTAGAGAAAAGAGGGTGCAGATACAGACAGAGACAGAATGGTTGAATATGTCCAATTTCCCCTAAGGAAAATCCTGTAAAGTAACTGTGAAGCCTAAGCATTACTTAATTTTTTTATGTCCTCATCTCCCTCCTTGCTCTTCTTTGTAGTAGAACATATAGGCTGAAAGCTATTAAATGGCTATTTTTGCCTATAAGAATCACAAACTTCTTTCTTTTCTCCCTCTGTGCATGGTACAAAGATTCTTTCACAGGGAACTAACATGTGCTGTATTTCCATAGGCCTTGTCATCTTCTGTTGTGGTCCAGGATATCAGAGTACACACAGTGCTAAACATCAACTCATGGTGCGAATACTTTGATTTTGTTTTCAGTTCCTTACTGACTAAGAGAGATAACTGAACAGAAATTTCCACTAACAAGAATATCAGCTGAAAAATATTAAATAATTAGGCCAAGATAACTAGATGTATTGCCTATGTATTCTAGTTTGTTGCTTTTTTTTTTTTCTTTCTTCCATAGCCATTACTTTCTGTGTCTTATGGAAAAAAGCTATTATCATGAAAGCTAACTCCACTCAAAAGTCTGTGACACAGCTGTTAATGATGCTGAAGATAAAGGAGCACTTACTTCTGGCTTTCAGATGGGTTTGAAGTTATTCTGTTCCCATTGAGTCAGTAGCTCTTTGCCAAGAGATTTTGAAATCCCCCACTTCTCTCCTGCCTTGTTTTTTAAACTAGCACCTTTTTCACAACAATAGTAAGCAGCATATTCAGACATCAGCATGTACACCCACACAGTACAGCACTGTTTTCTTCCTGCTCACACATCAATTTATATTTATTCTGTTATTCTGCCAATCCTTATTCTCCCGGTCAACCTTCCTTTCTGCGATTCAAATGAGTCACAGGATCATTCAATCTGTTGTAGTGTAAGCAGTTTTCCTACATACTTTTTGAAAATGGTTTCCTTAGAACCTCACAAAGGGCAGTAATTTTTAATACTTTCTAAAGAGGGCACTGAGAATTACTCCTTTAGCTGTTTCTTCATTTAGTAACTGAAGTACCCCAGCTCCATAATGCATTCTCAAGCAATATTTTTGTCTTTTAGCTCCTACCTAAATCCATAAAAGGTGGTATATCCTGTTTTGGACTGCCAAGAAATGCTCTTCAACCATGTGGTCTCTCAAACGGTACAGATCATGATTTTTCACAAATCCCAATCACAGGCCTGCTGCAAACATCCCTGCAGGGGCCCTCAGTATGTCTAAGCAGTACATTGTTTTCTCTAGCCCTGTGTTTTTTCTTCATGGCAGGACTATCAACACATGAAGCTCCTTTATGGCTGCAGGGTTTTAAACTGCTAACAGCTTTTGACAGTTTGCTAAAGCTTGCTAAACTCAAATGATTTTGATAATGCATTATAGTAACAAGACAAATTAGTTACCCCAGCATAACCCTTCCCCTTTCTTCATCCAAAGATTTAATTAATTGCTTAGAAAAAGAAGATGATCTTGGTAAATAACTCTACTCTTATTAAATCAAAAAGCAGGAAAAAAAGACAGTTACAGAATCGCAGTGGTGATTCTACAGGGCTCACAAATCTGTTAAACAGTTCGTTCTATCCATGTGTGTTTCTTTGACTCCTAAAACTATTCCCATTTCATTTAGTTCAGGCTGATTAAATCTAGAGACAATCATGGTTCTACTGCTGCTTTCCTTCTGCTCTCCACAGTTGTTTAAGTATTCTCTGAAGTCATTAAAATTTAAATCTGTTCTTATGCATTGTCCCGAGAAAAGTTGGTGAAGCTTTGGCAAAGTCCTCTTCTTTAGCAGGGAGGGATGCCGCTGTTCGAGATGTTAGGAGGGTGGAGGGACTACAAGCACATAGCAGCATCAGGATGAATTCCTAATGTAAATGAGCTCAAAACTAGGACAAACTGCAATTAGTCATTGGTTCAAGAAGCTCAGTGGCTTTAACTTAGTCTGACTCAGTGGAAGAAGTCTGGGAGTCAGGAGACCTGGATTCTGTTTCTGTATTTTCATTGCCCAAGTAGTTCAGTTGCTTCTGTTTCCGTCTCATGTCCTCTGCCTGTTTGGATCTGTGTAAGTAGCAAGCTTTTTGAAGTAGACACCTCCTCAACACACACTATCACAGAATCACAGAATCACAGAATCTAAGGGGTTGGAAGGGACCTCGAAAGATCATCTAGTCCACCCCCCCTGCCAGAGCAGGGTCACCTAGAGTACATCACACAGGAACGCATCCAGGCGGGTTTTGAATATCTCCAGTGAAGGAGATAGTTGCAAAGCACTGCTGTCACAATTAATGGCACTTTTTCTTGTCTACTCTAAAGATTTTCCATTGCAAAGGTACACTGGTGGCTATAGCAAGGTATAGTTTCAGAAGAGAGACACCCTGCACAATAATAATCATGTTAATCATGTTCTATTTATTACAGCAGCTAAAATACAGCAGCACGGGATGTTACCTGAAGAACTGTGATTTTTACCTTATAGCTCTCTGAAATCTTGATTAAAGGCAAATTATGGAAATTAGATAGACTTTTATTCGTAGAAAAAATTTCATCTTTTGGAACCCTTCTGTCACATGAGCATCTGATGGAGATTCCCTGTCACATTCAAGGAGTTGTTGTCCTTGTGCCTGGGTCTTGGTGACATTCAAATGCCTGGGCAGTGATGTCTCAGGATGCATTTCTGTTTTCGCTTGAGCCCCAGAGAATTCTCCTGGAAAAGACTTTTTGGGAGATTCTTTCCCTTCTCTTCTCTTTGCAGACTTGACCATGGCAGAACTACTCACTGCAATTGCACTGCCCTCCTGCTTGGGTTTGCCTAAAGAATCAACCTGTAGCAGGGACAACACAGAAGCTCTGGGTGATGCCTCGCTTGGTATTTGGGATACTTTGATCCCATTACAAGGTGTGTAGCTCTCACCATTAACAGATCACCTACATAGAGACCTGAGCACCAGCCGAGGTCTTCAGTATTTCAACACCCTGACCTCTTATTTTATCAAGCCTTTAGCCTGTCATCTGTTAGTAGTTTTCCCATCTCATTTGGTTGTTTTTAGAAGAAATACTTTTTAAATATTGCATGTTTCTCAACAATAATAAGATGAATGCCATATGCATAATGGATACCAGCAGATGTGAACCTTCTGTCCAAAGCATTGTCCCTTTACTGAGCTGGAAAGTAGTATGTCCTTTGATTTAGGGGTTTTACTTTACTCCTCTTACTACATAGCATTAATTGCCCTATGATACCACCTGAAATATTAGGTATGAACTTTTAAATACCTCTTTAGCTTCACTCCAAATATTTTACAGTAGTTACTGAATTAAACACACAAGTTATATTAGCAAAGAAAGTGCTCGTGCAAGGAAAAGGAGCTATTCCATTGCTAGAGTTACATCACATTGCTGAAGGACATAAACTGTACTTGTAATGGACCCACATGAAATCATGATGTGGGTTTTATTTGGCAAGCATTGTCAGATGTTGGCTAGAAACACCAGCAAACCTGAGAAAGAAGTATTAAATGCCCACCTACCTATTCATCTCCCCAGAGGACATGCCAGACCAGGGGTCTAGCCATAGAAAAACAGGACTGTAAGCCCACTTACTGGGAGCAGGCAGAGGCATGAACAAGATGCAGATCTGGCCCCAGTCCCACTACTCACCATCCGCAGCAAGCCTGTGTGGGATGGGCGTATAATAACTGAGGGATGTTAGCCCAGCAGTGAGTACCTGCACGCCCACGGCCAGCAGGAAGCGGGAAGGCAATCTGCGTCAGACACCTCTGAGTCACCATGCCTCCCAGGCCAGGCCCCCAGGGTGCACCCTACAATCACCGGGACCTAGCTTTTAGTCATCAAAGTCATACAGAAGTGATACCTGAGCAGAGCCAAGAAAGGCACCTGAAGTCAAGATGCAGTCAAAGTGGAGTTATGGGTAAGTGAAATCCAGCTGGGGTTCGAATAACTACACCTCATCATAAACCAGCAGAAAAATTATGCAAATCTTTTTTATTCTTCCCCTTTTAATATTAGTGTAGTGGATGTAGAGTTAAACTGACACATATGTTGAAAAAAATGCCGGAAGTAGAAGCATGTGGTAGATGAGCAAGTTCCTGCAGAGCCACACAAGGAGGCTGCTTATACTATAGTTGCCTAGATTAATTTTATAAGCACATAATTTTATAAGCACAAGTAACATGGATGCACTCATGTACTTCATGCACAAAAACTAATAAACTGGTATGGGGGCAGGATTAAGGAGAGGCACACACCTCTAATACTAGCAGAGCAGTGCAACTATTAATTGAAATAATGCTCATCTTCTATAATAATTTCCTATATTATCTGAGGTTCCCTTTTCTCTGTGGCATCATTGAAGATAATGGGAAACTTGAGGCCATACACTACACTCAGAAGGAAAAGTATGACTGCTTAATTGCAGTATGGATTTTATTTTCTGAAGTAGCTTGTGTCCATAAAGTCAAATGTCAAGGTTCTGGACCAGACTATCTCATCTTGAAGTACATTTTACACACATGATCTCATACAGTGTGCATTTCTTTGCATGGAAGCTTTCCAAAACACTACATCAGTACATTACATGTAATCTGAAAAATTCTCCTGCTTTCACCTGCAATTGGCAGAGGTTGCTTGGTATGTGGACTGTGAAATCTTCAGCTCATTAAGGTCATTAAGTGCTCAAGGAGCACACCACAGTTTTGAAGCTGATGAGGTCAGCTTCTTGATGGTTCCTGTTTAAGAAAAAGTCATGCTAGGGAAGGGATTTTGTGGAGTTTCTGTATTGCTAAAATGGTCGCTTGAACATGCTTCCACTTGTTGCAAACTAGGGAAAAGCCAACAGTTCATTTTGCAAACAGGTGGACCAATGTAAAATGTCACTGTCTCATAGCAGAGTCACTGTAAAGACAATCATCTTCACATCAGCTATTGATAAAGGTTGCTTGAAATTGCTCAGTTAGCCTTTTGCTGGCTTGCTTCTGAGAATTCACAGACCTCTCTGCTCCACAAAAGAGCAGTCGAAGCAATAAATATTAGGTAATGGATCATAACAAACAGCTGGATCTTGGGTTTTCAAACATTCCTGAGCACGATGCTTGGAAGCCTCCATACAGTAGCCTTAAGTTTATTTAAGTTTAAAAATTATTTGTGCTAACACCAAACACAGACATTCATTTTTCTCAGTTGAAATCTTATATTATTACTTTGAAGACTGGATCCAACAAATTGCTTCCAGTATACAGGAGAAAACATAAAATTTACATGGAATGTGCAAGAGAAAGCTAGTTTCATAGGAAGTGTATATGGTAAATGTTGGCTTCCTCTTTGAGCCAAGTCTTGGCTGATGTAGGACACAGGGGGTGCTTTTAGCATGTGTGCAATACTCCATCACTATTGAAATAAATTTTGTGAATTTGTAGGACAGAAACAACAAAGTCTACAAGGAGTACAGCATAATGGGGACTCTTAACACTGCATGAATGAAAGCAGGTAAACTGGACTTGACTGAGCTGTTTCTTTCCCCTCTCTTCAATGAGAATGTTTTTTCTTTGAAGTACCATTAGCAAAAGCAATTCAAAGCTCAGCTATGTGTACACAGCACTGTTATTTCTTTACAGCAACTTTTGCTGTAATAAAAAAATAGTAAGACCTTTTACCTTGATACAGTGCTTTTCATCTTCAAAGCATTTTCATAAATACACTCTAGCTAATCTGAACACCCCTTTAACATAGTTGAGGTTGATTATCACCATGGTCGTGACTTTACAGGAGGGGCAGAGTTTAAATTACTTAAATGCACAGAAGTGTTTGGTGTCAGAAAAGGGATTAAAATGCCAGGGTCACTATGTCCTAATTATCTGCCCACATTAGACCCTCTTCTCCCAACCTTGGTTTTCACTGTGAAGAATTATCTTCTTATACATAGACTATTTTCTATATTTGATTAAATAATATACTATTTGTGTAATTAAAGTGCTTCTCACACAAACAAGAATGTTTCAGTTCATTTGGCCAAGATTTCACAACTCTCTCTGGCATAAAGACAAAACCTCAAGATAGTTGCAGGGACCTTAAACTGTCAGACCTTCTCATCAGTACTTCTGAGGACAGGGTTTTCAGGTACTGGCTACACGTGGACTTTCACCATGATTCTCTGGAGACATTAAAAAAGACACTTTGCATTTAAGTTTGAAGGGCCCTAATATGATGTATCAATTATTTATTTTTATCTAAAGGTTCTTTTCTACTTTTTGAGTGGTGTAAGGTGTAAATGAGTCTTGGTTCTTAGGTATTGTTTTAACTTAAGCCAAGGAAACACTACCCATGAGACACAGCCACCCGAAGTACTGAGAAATCAAAGCAGAGAAACTCCAAGTCCTTGTGCATTGATTTTATTTTTAAAAAAGTAAAATTAAAATCCACTAAATAACTTATTTTTATTCAAATAAATGGATTTACATTCCATTATTTAGAATATGAAGTAGACAGTGCAACCTCTGGGAAAACTAAAGCTTTAATTTTATTTCAAGGTTTTCTGTACTGTCGTAGATGGAATTGTGAACTGAAATTGCAGCCTCTCTGATAATCCTGTAACTGGTGTCTTTCTAATAGTGTGTGTTCATCCTGAACATCCATGTTCATGATGTTTTCCTCAATATCATGGAGGTGGTTTTGGTAAGGTGGTGTTTGACTACATGCTTCCAGTTTCAAATGGCTGCTGTAGAAAGCTGAACCCTCACAACGATAAATGCTGCATTAAGAATTTCTAGATTGCAGTTCAATGATGAACAGTCACTGAATTGGATTCCATCTCTCAGTCCTATAACAGGATTTTAATTTTAAGCTATTCAAAACTGAGTTATATTGTCTACAGAAATTAAAACATTTAGAAGTATTTATTCACAAAGCACTATTTCTTACCTGTTATTAAACAGTTAAATAATTCTGAAGGTCTAAATGCATGTGTGGCTCAATTTAGGTTATAAACTCAAGTAAGTAATGGAATTCACCAGCTGTTAGCATATGGTGAGATCACTTGAAGAAGTGCAAAATTTCATATTGATACAGGTTTTCCTTACTAGTTAACTGCTAAATTGAAATTAACATGGTATTCAATTCAAAAAGGTGCTTAATTTGTCTGCAAGAACACAGTTTTTCAGCTTCTATTTATGTGTATAAGCTGTTCATCCCCTGTCTGGAATGTGCCAAAAAAGTGGCTCAAGATAGACATCCTCAGAAATGCCATTTAATAAGTTTCTTTTGAGCTTCCAGCTCAACATTTCTTGAAGTATCTAGGTCATTAGCCATCCACTATGAGCAGGCTTTTCTGCTTGCTGTTCTGCATTCAGATTTACACAGAGTAACGTTCCAACAAAATACGTATAGTACAGAGAGCCCTTAAGCATGAACTTGGAAAGCTGGTACCTCTCTGGACAGCTACAGTATTAACCCCCCTTGGGAAAAGCCCATGAAGGAATAGCTAGCACAAGTTTTAGACAGGAGTAAAAAAGGACTCTTTTAACTTACGGCCCTTGAGTATTCAAATAGTGAGTATTTTCACACTATTTACACCAAATGAGCTCCCATATTCAAAACGAAGCAAGCAATAGAACTAGAAAAGCAAAGGGATTGCACATAGTTGTGGTAAACCATGAATACTGCAACACACCTGACACAGCTTTTTATAGCAATACTACAGGGGGAAACTGCAGTATGGTTAGAGAGAAGGAATTGCCAAAAAAATACTCACTAAAAGATTCTGTGCACTGAAAACAGAACACCTACCTTCAACAGAAAGGCTAGCCTAGAATGAGAAAATTGGGTAAACTTCAGTATTAATACAGTATGATGGCTATATCACACTGACAAAGTTAACATGCAAGTTCACCCATGTCCTCCCTTTTCCCTTTATTAAATGACGATTTTCCACAGTCCGTTTCTCATCAGTATAGTCTCACATTCTGAGCTGCAGTCAGGATTCTTCAGCCTCTGTGACAACATCTCAGCTCTGTATGAAGATCTCTAACACACTGAAGATAAGAGGATGAAGTGATTAAAGCTGCAGAGAGAAAATTCCAGCTGAAACACAGGCTCAGCGTTACCTGCTACTGCCTTAAGTGATCAGAAATATCCTTCTTCACACAATGAACTGCCTTACAGGTTCCAGCAGATCTCTCAGCTGTGATAAAGTGTAGGACTCATGTTCAGCAGCACATCTGAGTCTGCATTTACAGGCAGGTAAGTGGCATTTTTTAACAGACAGGTAGAAGTGAGTGGCACATGAGAATGGCATGTCTGGATGGCTGAGGTCTCTGACAGATAAAGTTGCTTTAAAGAAAAGCCTTTAAAAATAAAGTATGTTCAACTAACAAAATACTGGCTATTTTTGAAAGCTCTACTTCTGATATTTATATCTATCTATAGTAATAAAATACATAAACATATCAAAACCACTGTTGTTTCTCAAAACATAAGACCGTGTTGTGTTAAAATAAATGTTTTCCTTACATGTATGGACTTGTGGCAACAAGAAAAACCCCACAAACAGGGAAATTGTAATTATTAATTTATCATGATACAGCGTTGGAGAGCTAAAGGTATGTACTTTCTATATATATGTACTTCAGAAAGAAAATAAAACTTTTTCTTTTTCCCCAAACATGCTCTGGTTTGTCCTCAGAATAATTTTTGGATATTGAAAAGATGACCCTTAGTTTAAACCGTATTAAACCTCTAAATGAACTGAGTTTTTAATTGCAAACAAACCTCTTCCACTCGGTTGTGAGTACTACGAGTCAGGAGTTTTGACACGGGTCGGAGCTGGAATTTCGGTCTGGTTCCGCCATCCCCGACAGCCCCGGGCTGACCGGCACCTCCAGCTCCGTGCCGCTGTGTACCGGCTGCCCCGGGGGTTTCACCCTTTGCTGACAAACTGGGGAATTCTGGGGAAGAAGTCGAGCAAACCAGTGCCTCCAGGAACACGCCGGGACGTCATGATGAGGCCGCTGGTGACGCGTTGGGACAGAAACGCTCCGCGATGGGGGTGGCCGTGCCCGCTCCTGGAGGGGACACCCCGGGGGACACGGGAGAGGTGTCCGCGGGGCGCCGCATGCCGACACAGAACCCCGGTACCCCGCGGTTCATCCGGGAAGCGGCTCCGCACCGCGCGTC
>VZRW01002701.1:139586-159926 GCA_013398125.1 Aegotheles bennettii
TCCGGGGCCCGCCCAGCCCGGGCCCCCCCTCAGCCCGCCCCGTCGCTGCCTGTCGCGCCCTCTCGGCGCCTTCCTAAAGTGCAAGCCGGGGTTCTCTGCTCCTCACGGTGTGGCGATCCGCCGCCGGGAGGGAGCGGGGCGTTTGTAACCGCACGTCCCGGCGCCGCAGCGGCACGGGGGGTTCGCCTGGGGCCTGCCCGCCCCGTCTGTGTTAATACCGGCCCCGGAAGGCGAGGGGGGAGCGGGCGAGCCGGGCTGGAACTGCTGGTCAGTGTTTGGTCAGCACAGGAGCGCTTTCTGAGGTGTGTGGGAACGGCTGTAAGCCGTCTGTGCTCTACAGACAGCGGGTCCATTCACCTGGCTGTAACTGTGCAGATCGCTGTCCATCTCCTGTCAGTGGAGGTCTTTAGCGCCATCCTCTTCCTCAGCTCCTTATCCCCAAAGCAGAGGAGAGGAGCACAGACCTGCTCTTGGTCCTTGGCTGTCGGAAGTCTCACAGCTGGTGGTGGTAAGACTTCACACCCACGAGTGTTGAAGACTCTCAGAGGGACAAGCACAGACTGTTATGCACTGATGCTCCTGTGCCTGGACCTGCCTGAGAAATTTCACCAAGCAGCAGGTGAAGAAAGGCACACACTGAAGTGAGATCGTTATTTGGACTCCCACAGAGAAATGCTTTTGATTTTGTAGTTAATGGTGCAATAACTTTTTGTTACATTTCACGTTTGTTGCTTTTCATCCCAGTGTTCGAGATGGACTATACCGTAGTAAAATACTTCACATTTCATACTGCTGCAGTGCCATTTTATTCGAGATTTTATTTAGGATAACCTGTAAAGATTAATGGAGGCTCTGACTAAGGTTGTGTCCTTCATGTCCTTTTGAAGTATGCAAGGTCTGGAACAGAACATAGTCTTGCAGCTTTCCTTTATGGAGGTCACTCCTAGATGCCTCTGCCTTTTGAGGGAAGGTGAGACTTTTCTCCCTTTTCTCCCTTCAGCTCCTCTGTGCCACTCCTTGCCTTCAGTGCCTAGGCTGCAAGGTGGAAGTAGACCTCAGCTCCCTGGCAGGGTATCTCCCCGCAGAGCCTAGAGCAGCTGCATTCCTTTTGATAGTTCACTAGATGGTCTGTAAAGCAGAATTTAATATAGAATCAGATCTTGGGGCCTCCAGCCCCCAGACAGAGCTGATATTCCTGGAGATTATGTAAACTGGAGGAAAAATAAGTCTCTTGCAAAAAGGCAAAATTCATTTTTGGGTTGCAACTGCCAGCAACAAGGTGGCATTACATGGTTGGAGAAGCAGCTGCTTCAATAAGTCTGTGCTGGCCTAGCTTTCCTTCCACTGTAGTAGCTCTACTGTGAATTATCGTGAGCCAGTATTGCCTAAGATGGCTTGAAGGTTGACCAAACTGCTGCTGAGGTGTTTTACAGGGAGCAAGAAGGCATAAGAAAATTGAAGGTCATCTGTCTTCCCTGCTGTGGGTTCTCCACCCGGGGACATGTGACTGTTTCACCAGCTCGTGTCACTGCTGCTGTTTCTGGCAGCGCGGCCGTTGCCATGAGCGCCCGCTCTGGGACAGAGCTGTGCAGCATGAGCACGTGTTGGTGCTGCTGCAGCAGTGGGCACAGGGACCCCAAGGGCTTCACCAGGGTGGTGCTGCCGTGAACAGACCGATCAGGGGCTCTGCTCCCTCGTGCAGGTGCAGTGCAGCATCTGTGTGTTCGTAGGCACCTTGGAGCATTGCAGTTCCAGAATAACTGTGTGTCACAGCTGTAGCTGGTGTCCCCAGCACCGTGCTGTCTGACTCAGTCCCCACAGCTTGCACTGAGCCAGATGTAAAAATCCAGTCCGATAAGCATTCCCTTCTGAGCATTCTCAATCTTAAATCGTAGGGCACGAATAAAACAAGCATTATACCAAACTAAAACCAGTTAGGTTACTGAAGGAACTATTTTTTCCTAGATTAAAAAAAGAAAGGCCCCATTTTGATCCTGGCTTCTATTACTGTAGTGGTCTTCTGTGTCTACTGAGTTCATGCATGAACAATGTTAAAGGTGGTCTTCTGCTGATTTTAAATTCTGTGCTTTCTCCAGTTGCACACATTTTACACTATTAAGGCAGAAAATGACTCATCCTAAAAATTATGTAGTTTTCAGGATTTTCGTGAGCGATCTAACAATCTGAACATTTGTGATAAATAAGCAACATGAGTAACACGGGAGCAGACCCATCAATACTGCTGCAAACAATGGTCCAGGTCTGCCCTGGTGCTGCGGTATTGTTACAGGTTTGGGCAGCAGCCAGGTAACAGATGCTGTGTTGTCTCCCACCACCCTGCCAGGGGAAGGTAATGGGAGTAAGGGAGAGAGACTTTGAGGCTGGAGAAGAAAACAGAACAGTTTTAATGAAGCAGAACATAATAATGATGATGGTGAATTATAAACGAAGATGTAAATCTATCCAGATATATGAGTGACTATGCAAAGATGGAGCCCGTGCTTCCCAGATTGCCCAGAGCAGAGGAGCCCCAGCCTGGCCTGGGCAGCGGGGGGGGGGTGCCTGGGCCCAGGGTCCCAGCAGCGACCCATAAAACCCTTGGGGCAGCTGCACGGGTCCTGCGCAGGGAGGCAGGGGCAGGCGACCCGTCCCTGTGCACCGTGTTCTTCTCCGGTGAGAGAACAGCCTGCGGGAGCAGCGCAGGGAGGGGTGGCCAGAGGCGCCCTCAGCCCCGCAGCCCCAGGGCCAGGGGGGCTCTGAGCAGCCATTTTGTACCGAGCGCCATGGGCAGGGGCACTGTGATTGGCCCGTTAGGGTCACCTGACCCGCCCTGCCCTGCCCACAGGCACCGCTGCCCCATGGGCACTGCCCCAGCGCGGGGGCAGCAGGGGGGGGGCCGGGACACCTCAGGGGAGCACGGAAAACTTTTACCCTGATGCTCCCAAACCAGGACAAGCATGTTCAGGGATGGAGCCTGTGGATTTTTGCTCTGTTTCTCCTTGCATTACTCCTCATGCCCCACACGGGGGTAGCAAAGGGAAGTGGGAGATCCGCTGTCACTGCTTCACCCATCGGCCTTGGCAGGCTGGTGTGGAGAGCTTCCTCAGGGGTACCTGGTGTGAGGAACACCACAGGGCCTTCGCTGGCTGGAACCAAGTGCTCGATGGGCCAACTGATTGAATGAATGAGGTCTTGATGAGTGCTAAAGTTAGAGAAAGCTGGAGTGAGAGACAGCTGGGTGCGTGGAAGGGGGTGTTGGATGTTGAAGACTGGAGAGTTTAGTTGGGAAATTTTCTGTCTTTAAAAATAATAAAAAATGGTGGAACCACGCAGCAGTAAGTCATGCCAGAAAGGTTCCAAATTTTTTTTCCATGATATGAATTCTTCAGCTAGAGAGGGAGACAAACTTTGCAAGAACTGGTCTCATTGCAGAAAAAAAAAAGCAGTACCATTTTCTCTGTGTGTGATAAATAGTGATATCATTTTAAATACTCTTACTAAGCTGGAAGTTGTGAAGTGCCTGACAGTACCCATTTCATCCAGAGAGCTAAAAGTATTCTGAACTCAAGAGAAAACTTAAGAGAAAACTTGATTGTAAATAGAATGAGCCCTAGAAAGACAAAAGCAAGATACTTTCCAACTAGAAACGAGAAAATTCAGATGTGTTTTTCTTTAGATAGAATATGAAGTCACAGCTGAGTTTAGTCTCAGTGAGAATATATGTTTAAAAATACCTTTTGTTTTCTTTCCCCCTTTTTTACAAAAGAACTAGAAGAGATGAGCAAGAACGAGAAATTAGTGATTACTAAAGCATGACACATAGGTGGTAATTGTGAGTCCTGACACCAGTTTGTCTACACAGAAGGCAATTAGTTACCCAGCTGCAGGCACGGTTTGAGTGAGCACTTACTCTCAGGTACCTGGACATATTAAGTTTTGTTGATCTGTAGTCTAGCCCCATCTCAAGCAGAAAATACATTTTGTCGCTGCCCAGTTAGTTTTTTCAGGCATGCTGTTAAATGGAGTGTAATCTCAAGAAGACTAATATGTACTTTTCCATGTAAGATAGGAATTATTGGTGGAACTGGCCTGGATGATCCGGATATCTTAGAAGGAAGAACAGAAAAATACATTGATACTCCTTATGGCAAGGTCTGTACGATCTATTTCTTTATTACTGAGACTTGCAGTTTTTAAATATGTTTGCATGCTTTAAAATTTTTCAGACTGTTAAATGAATGCATAAAGGAGGCACAGTCACAAGGCTATTTCCTTTTAGTTGCTAAGTATTGTGTGCTTCTTAATTTGTAGAAGCAAGGTGTTACAAAGATGATGTGCAAAGGAGACCGTACTTCTTGTAGTTTGTAGATTGGGTGAATTTACAAACCCAGTCCTGAATTTGCAATTAAGAGGGATAAACCCTCTCTTAAAAATTTGTAACCCTGTAACCATTAAATTATGCTTTACATACTGATGCTCACCTTACAGTCATGCTTATAACCACATCATTTGAAACTGTTTTGAAAATGGAGCTCTAAAACTGCTTTTGGGACGCAGGTAAGTGTTCTTCACCAACTGTCCATCATATTGCACCGGCCCTCTTCCTCAGCAAAAGGGAGTGAAGGCTAGGAGTGTTGCTCTATACGCAGTGCCGAGTGTGTTGTGAAGGACAATTCCTGCCCTAAAGCTTTTACAGTAGGAACAGGCAACACAGAGACTGAGGGAGAGTTTTATAGAAGGAAATCAAGGGGGAGAAAGGTTCTAGCTGACACAGGAAGTTCATAGAAGAACTGGATCTCAGAAATTCTGTAATGTCATAAGACTGTGGGATCTGGGTGTTTTTAACTGCCATTGGAATGATATCTGATGAAATCTACCAGTGTAGGCTGATATACATACAGTAGAACATCTAGTGTGTGGTAGCAAGAACCATTTTATGGGTAGAAACTTGCCAGTAAGCTCAGCGCTGTGGTGTGTGATTGGAGATCTGAATCCATGCCTCTGTTTAAAGGGAAGGTAAGAGTGTAAAGAACAAGTGGGGTTTGTGTGTGCACCATCCAGGAAGAGGAGAGAGATAAACATTGAAGGAGGAGAAAACGTAATCAGAAAAATACATTTGACTTTTCCACCATCCTTCCAAATCTATTAACAAACTGCAAGAGAACGAAGGCAACCTGCCTCCTCTGTTTTCTGTACTCTGCTCTCCAACCATTGTCCGTGTTGGTCTGAAGTAGAATTCAGTGGCTAAACCAAACTAGTTGCCATCACATTCCCTATTTTTTGAGAGTCATGGATGTTCACAGCATGGCTATCTCTGGAAACTGCTCACAAGGTGAAAATAGCACTGTGCTTGTTGCTGAAGCCTTTGTATCCAGGGAGGATGAAACACTCTTTTCCTCCCTCACAGGGGTCTGTTCAGCTTGGAAGTGGTAGCACAGCATTTGGAAAGCTGTTCTGTCACAGTGCTGGGATACAGAGGGATTTGGGTGGCCCAAATTCTGTAGTGCGGTAGGTGTCCTACAGCAGAGTTTAGTATTACTGGGAGGAGTAGGAGTACCTGCAGGATGGCTCCTGAACAAGGGAGTGGGAAAAGCTTCCTCAACCCTGCACCTTTGGTCAGTATATAAGGCGGTTTTAATGTCACTTAGGAAGCCACTTAACTACTGTCTTTTTTTCTGTGTTCTTCACAGAATGCAACATGACTAGGGGAAAATAAATCTTGGTTGCCTGCTGTGTTTTGTGAGAAACCCTGACCAGTGGACTAACTGTGCCTGAGTTTGTGTGTTATGCATTTAGCATAGGCTCAACTTGAAGAAAAGTATTCTGCCTCTGTGTATGGTGGGTGGGGTATAACTGAGTTGTCATGGTAGGAGCCCAGGCATGGATTCTTAATCCTGTGGTGAGCTGAACTGGGACTGTTAAATTGACGTGGATGGAAAACTGCAACTTCATGGGGCTTCTCTGTCTGTGAAAGAGAGCACAGCCAAACAGTGAGCTTTTGTCCTTACCCCTGCTGGCCTGTCTCTCTTCTCTCTGCCTGTAGAGCTGAACTCCTAATAACTCAGGCCGTTGGTCTGATAGTTGTTCCATGTAGATTCACTCCTGCCTAGAATCACATTAACTTCAGCCTCTGAATGCAGCTTTCATCCGCATGGAGCAGCTGGTGAGTCAGCCTTAGTGTAGGGCTAAGACCACAAGTTAGTGACATAAAGTGCATCGAGTGGGTCAAGCTGATGGACTTCAATTGAAGCAGAAACAAACCTTACACATTTAATTGGTATCATTAGGTGGATCAATGTTTGCTTACTTTGCTGCTGAGAGTTTAGCATTCTGGAAGGAGGTGTTGCATAGCCTGCCTTTCTCCTTCTCTCAGAGATGAGAGAAGCAACTGTTGCTGAATGCGGAAGGACAAGTGAGAAGTTTGTTTTTAAGTGTGCTTGGAAAAGTTTAGAAGTTTGTGGTTTATGTTAGTACTTTTTTCTAAAGGTGTGTCTTGTTCTTGATTACTACTGAGATAAAGCCAAACAGGGATTTTTCTGCCATAAGGGTGCTTTTTCATAGTGCTGTGACATCAATTGAGAGAGAACCTGCCTAAAGTTTTTAAGAAGTAAGGGGCTAAATTTAAATAAACTGTTGTGGTCTTTTAATTGTCAAGAGAATTAGAGATGCGACATCAAGCTTATTTAGTTAAAGGCAAATTAGGAAGAATGAAAACAAATGTCCTAATGCCAAAAGGAAAACACAAAGCATAGTTAAAAATACATACATCCATTTAATTCTACCCTGTAAAAATGCAAAGCTTACAGTTCTGCTTACCTTAAATTTTGGTTATTAATTCTTAAGTTTCTTGGCAAGGACATAGCCAAAAGACTGGTGACGTTCTTGGTGCCTTTGACATTTGACAGCAGCAAAATAGAAATTTCTTTGATGCTGTTTCTTTACTTTTAGAAGCAGAATACCTTACATTTTGTACATATAGAGTCCTTGATTCGTTTTCTGCTTTGGCCTGCTTGAATCGTCTAATAACAAAAATTAGATCATTAGGGAATATGGGGATATTTTTTTCATGTGAGATACGGAAAAGTTTAAAGGAAACTAGTAGGAGATTTTTTGCAATTCTCTATGTTGGCATTGATCCTCCCATGATCTTTCAAGATACATTAGTAATACCAGTAAAAATGTAGTACATTTTTTAAGAAATAAATATGCTTACAGATGTTAATATCCCAGCCTTTTTTCTCTTGTCCACTTCCACCACTTTTTTTGCATCAAAAATATGGTATTCTGTGGCAAATACCCTAAAACCTTTTGGCATTCCATCTACAGATAAGAAAAATGCTGTTCTCTTATAAGATAGGAAAATTGCTTGTAGCAGCATTTATCTTCCTCATTGAATTTTGAAGCTACTAATAAAACTTTGTTCAGAATATACTTTCTGTTAGATATTTTTACTTTCTAGATGATGGAACTTGGTTCTGAAACACCTTTCCTCAAATCGGCAAAATATCTTCCTGTTCTAAAAATCATTTTAGGTGCCCCCCTCTTTTTTTGCATCATAGGTATGTCTGGCAAACACAAGGGGGGTTTCCACCCTGCAAATGAACTTTGTGTGCTTGCATAAGGAAAATCAGACCATGTGATATAACACTTAAGCTTCTCTTCTGCCTCCTCAAAATAGTGTACATCATTTGGTTCCTCAACTAGCTATCAGGTGAAAGAAATGCTTGGAGAACCTATGAGATACTTTTCCATTTCAAATTCTCTGTAGATTTTTGTTTTGCTTGTTTATTGTGTTTTGTTTTCTAGCTTGCTTCTGAGGTGAGACAAAGGAAAAAATGAATTCTGTGAGCACCGCATGAACAATACTTTATGCGTATTTATGTTGTAGACCAAGGAGATTTATTCCAATTGTCTCTTACTGTCATAATTTAGGTTTAACTGCCCAGGGTTCTTTGCTTCCTTTTCTGTTTTGCAACACTGAGTAATAAATATCTGACTTGGATGTTATGGAAGAGGAAAGTAATTGAACACATACAGGAATTACTAATGTTTGAGAGCTTTTTATTGGGCTTTTTATTAAATCCTGCTTAAAAAATACTGTATCGGAGCTTTACATTTGGGTTGTTCCATTGGAAGTTTCTGTTATTTTATCAGCATTTCAAAGCTCCTGACTCCAGCTGAGGTAACAGTAGAGAGGTACATCACTGGAAAGAACCTGTGGGAGAGAGAGCAGAACGGAAGCATACACTACCTCTGTTACGTGGTTAACACATACTTTGAAATTTCTGTATCTTTCACTTCCTCATAACTTTACACATGCTGTTTAATCCTCATTTCCTCTCTTTAAATGACCCATGATGAAGTATCTGCAAATTCTTCTCTTCAGTTAATCATTTAGCAGCACATTCTTTGCTCCAAATTTTGCTTTTTCTCTGCCACATTTCTAGCAATCACATGCAAGAAGTCTGTTCAGGCAGTCACTTGGAAGGTGCCCTGGGTGTGTTCTGTGGAAATCTGTGTAAAGATGACAACTGGTCCTGTTACACAGCCACGCTGGAGCCTTTTGCAGTGACTAGGGTGGCCATAGGCAGGGAAGGAAACCCTGGCTGCTGCAACTAGATGTTGAAGCCTGTTGGATTTCAAAGCTCTGACATTCTCGCTGCGTTAGCAGTGTGTACCAGAACTCAGTGGAGTTCTGTGGTGGGTATGAATATCAAAAAGCAGTTAAATTGCACCTTTCTACCCCAAATCTTTAGAAATTGATATAAACTCGAATCTGTCACCTGTAAAGCAAAAGGTCTGGTCTTCAACTTACTGATCTTTACTTTTCATTTTGAAAGAAGGCAAGGGATTTTAGCTGAAGTCCTCTTCAGTTTTTAGGAGTATTTTTATATCCTAGTGTGGGCTAAGTTGCATGTTTACTACTTCACACAGCAAATTTGTGTTCTCTAAACAAAACAAACCCAAAAAACAACCCCCCAAATGCTACTTATTGTGAACTTTCATTGTTACGGAATGTTGCAACATCAAAATGCCTTGGCAACTAGACAGCAAGGCTGTCACCTTGGGTGAAATTTCACTCCTAAAGCCGTGTCTGGCTCAGAAGCGTATGCATAAAGTAAGGTAGATAGATCAGACATTTAAATGTTAATAGGTTAATATTAATTGAAGACTTTAAAAAATAAGTCAGAATACACTATGGTTCTAAAAATATGTTTTCTGAAACATTCTTTTTATAAAAAAATTAGTGGTAAATCTGTGCCTGGCAGAGTTTAAATGTAGGTGATTGAGTAAATTATGGTGCTTTGGAGAGGTTTCACATTGAAGGTGTGCAGTAGGGAGCGGAAAGTGGTGTTTTCATTAGAAATTACTATCTCTAAAATATTCACATATTACATTATTCTAGTTCTCTGCAAATTTTCAAGTGTGTAATGCAATTGACAGCTGTAAAACTAAATGCTAATTGAAATCTTGCAGTGAACATTGACTTACAAGTAAAATTATGTCAGGTAGCAGGCAGCAGAACATTTCTAAATGCAAATGTATGAGTCCTTCCAGACACTTGCAAACTTGTGATCAGTAAACAAATAATAGTTTTGTTAATAGCTGTTTCAGCTTTAAATCCCAGGCCATGGAAGGAGAGATTGACACAGAGTGGCTTCCGGCTTATTCACAGATTCTTCTACAGTGCAGTAAAAAGGGTGAAATGCTCGCAGTTCTGAACCTGAACTGGACAGGAGGAGCACATCCAGCTGCACCGCTGTTCAGCACAAATGCAGCTGGACATCTGATTAAACAGAGGCCTTAGATTTTGTAACAAAAAGGGAAGCAAGAAGCATTGTCTATTTCAGATCCCTGATGCATGCAGCCCAGGAGCAGAACAGAGCCCACAGAGCAGTTAGTTGGTTGTACAGCAGTTGATGACTTGGGAGCTGCCCGGCATGGGCAATACGACCATCTCCAATGCCAAGAGTTTGTGTCCCACCTGGGCAGCTGAAAACAAAACATTGTGTTGGTTAGTGAGGAGGAATGCATGTTCTCGTTGTGAGGGGAGACCACCTGCTGTCTCCTGGTCCCTGGGCTGGCCAAATACAACATTGCTTCTGCCACCAAAGTTCTCTGTCATATCCCAGTCCCCCGAAAGTGGTACTCTCAGAAGCAGGGAAGAGGGACTTCATCGGGAAGCTGGAGGGGAGTGAAGAGTGAGTTAGAGGAGCCTAGAATTCCTTTCCACACCCCCAGTGTGAGCTAGGGGGCCATGGTAGAAAGGGAAGTAGAGAATGAGAAGAGAATGGAAAGTGTTACAGTAAGTGTAATTTCTGTTGAGACCTGGCTTTGAGTAGGGTATGGCAGCTGTTGAGCAAAAAGCAACCGAAGTTTGCAGGAGAGTGAGACATGGTAACTGATTGAAAGGCAACATGTAAGTGCTTCTTTTTTCATCTTTGTGTAGCACTGCTTGAAATACTGTTTCAAAGTATTGGAAAGTATTACTGTTTCAAACCCTAAAGTAAGGGGTTGCAATATGCATGTTAGTATGAACAAGGGAAAAACAGTGATAATCCTTCTGGTGCCAAGTTTGATCTTCCTGTCCCAGACTATTGAATTACAGAGCCCTGTTGAATTACAGAGCTGAGCTGAGGAAAAGGTGAGACTACAGTGGGGCAACTAGTGTTTCCCTTCATAACTATCCTGCTTATTTTTAAGTTGCGGTTCAGGTTTCTAATGCGATTGTCAGGCTGTAACTTGTTCTTTTTTTCTTGTTTTGCAGCCATCAGATGCTTTGATATTGGGAAAGATAAAAAATGTGGACTGTGTGCTGTTGGCAAGGTAAACAAACATTTTGAGGAATTTTGTACTATGTGTCTTAAAAGTTTTCTCCAAAGTTTTTTTCTTTTTACATTAGGTGAACTGAGTTTTTATTCTGACTTAATATTGCTCTTTGTGGTTGCCAGCAAAGTCCAGTAGAAGCCTGGGTTCTTTTCCTGAACAAATTTGATGCTGCAAGGACTGAGAGTATTAAAAATACCATCTAGATGAGGAAAGAGAAATCCGGTGGGGGTGCTGCCCTAGTAAGAATGGCAACCTGCAAGGCTGCCTGCTGTGGTAGTCGGTAGGTGGTGCCTGATAAACTCACTAATCTGTCTGCTCCCTGGGTTTGCAAATTTCCTTTGTGAAACTGGGAAATTACCTGTTTCCAGATGAACTGTATCTCTGGTACCACTGTAGACTCTTCCAAATCATTCCCTTTGATTGTTTAGTCCTCTGGCTGTTACCTTTATTGCTTAGGAGCTGCGTCCCCTGTAGTCCTCCCTCCCTGGACTGTTTTTATGAGCAGAGCCAGGTGTGGGTAACAGGGTCTGTCAGCAGTCCCAGACAAATTGAGGTGATCCAGGATCCATCCAGGGAGTGCAAGCAGGAGCAGTATGAGGTGGGGCCAGAGATGGGGTTGGAGACAAGGCTGCAGCATGTGTCCAAAGTCCATCCAGAAAACAGATCCAAAAACAAACTACAGCACAGGTCTGAAGGCCATCCAGGAGTCAGGGCTGGGGACAGGCACACCTGTGACATAGCTCAGACCAGGACTGAAGGCTGGGGCTGGATCTTTGAGACAGGAGCACCTGGTGTTTGGGTGGAGGCCCAGGGTGAGGCTGGCCAGGGCAATTAGCACTCAGTGGCGCACTCGGGGCCCTGATTCGTTCCATGCCAGTATTTTTCCATTAGGCTGCTGACTATTGCCATCTCTACAACTACACTTCTGTCTCTGGTTCTACTTTTCTTATCTTGTGTGGACTTTGCTCATGTGTTTTATTACACCTGGACAACATTTTTCTCATTTTCTCAAGTGAAATGCTAAGCCAAGATCTCATAGCTGTGCTGTATCAAATAGGCCTTGGGCTACAGGTGGCTGAACAGCTTGTCTGTAGTTTACATCTTCACTAGGATTTATGGCCATTCACATATAGTCCTTGTGACTTTACTTTCTGGGGCTGAGGTACCTACAACTTCACTTTGTCTTTTGGGAAAAATAACAGAGTTGCTAGTGAATGCTGGATTTAAAAGAAAAAAGGCATGTATATTCTGTAAGAGGATTATGACAATTACTGAAACATTAAGCAATAAATCTACATGCCTAGTAGCTTATCATAAATGCAAATGACAAGATTGGCCTCCTGCCTGACAGTTCTTGGTCTGTTCTCAGCTGATCAAGTTCTTAAGACCTTTTGGTCTCTGAAAGAAACAGTTGGCAAATTAATTTCCTTCTTTCCTCTTACATGGCTGAAAATAATTCTCAAATGTGTTTAATCATTATGTGAGAGATGTACCTCTGTAGCAATGACAGATATAATACAAAAGCTTGTGCTTGTAAGACTAAGTATTTCCTGTCTTGGTGAAAAAATGTACTGCAACAGTGTGAAGTCATTCTTCTAATTTATGAAAGCGGTCAGATCATTTTAAGAGCAAAGAGAAAAATGTGATGATTCTACTGTTTTCCTTGGGAAGGCAATAGATTAAAACAGTGTGTTCTTTCTGGTTTTGATTTCCTGTGATGTGCTGCGCTTTTCTGGGTCATAGAATAGAAGCAGCATTTCTGAGCAGAATACTTATAGAAGTGTATATAAATTCTACAAATGTGTGGTAAAGCATGGAATATCTAATTTGCTAGACCTGGATTCTCAGAGTCTATGGAGCTGACTTTAAAAATTCAGAGAAAAATACTTTCTGTACTCTTGAACCTACAAAAGTATATTTGGATTGTACTTTCAAGTTTCTTTTCATTACAGTCTTGAACTTGAAAATTTTGCATTTACAAAGAATACTACACCGCTGCTTCTTAAATCAAGTACTGAGAGAACCTTAATAGTTATGGAAACGAGCTGCATTGGAAGTAGATGAAATGATCAGTTCTGCTTCCAATGTAGTTAGGGAAATTACATTTCCTGGAATTCTCTTTATCTGGGAGAAGGAAGGCAGTTTCAGTCTGATTTATTTTACTCTCTTGCAACACTTATCTTGGCAGGCATGGAAGGCATCATACAATTATGCCATCAAACGTCAATTACCGTGCCAATATCTGGGCATTAAAAGAAGAAAATTGTTCTCACGTATTAGTGACTACTGCCTGTGGTTCATTACGAGAGGAAATACAGCCTGGTGATCTTGTCATAATTGACCAGTTCATTGACAGGTGAGTAACATTTGATTTTAATTATGTTTTGTGGAATGAGGTGATAGCATCGGTTCTTATGGCAGAAAGTGAGATTCATACAAGAAAATGTGATAGGAAACAGGAATGAGATTATGAGAAGTTCAGCTCTAACGGACATAGAAGAAATACCAGGCTTTGAAGAGTAGTCTCAAATGAACTAAAGTATAGCTCCTTGGGAAGTGCATTCTGAAGAGAATAGAAGAGATCTCCTGTTCTCAGATGTGGGGGAGGAACATGGGTAAGAGCACAGGCCATTCTAAGTTTTAAGAAGAATCTGAAATGAGATGTAGGGGTGCCAGAAAGCACAGTAGGAGCCAGGTAGGAAAGTATATTCAGTAATAAAGAGGCTCTAGGTAAGAGAGATCAAATGCAACACAGTGGGAAAAGAGAGGAGGATAGATACTAACATTTTTAATTTGCTAAGAATCATAAGGAAGTAAATGTTTTCCAAAGTCTGTGTACTCCAGTCAGTCCTCCTCTCCTTGATCATCTGATGCTTAGAAAAATTCAAGCAAACGGGGGAGGGGTGTGGGGAGGAGCTACATTTAAAGATTACCAACTACACCAAATATTTAAAAAATAGTTGTATGTTTTAAGAGGTAAATTTATTAGTAGTATTTATAGATGTACTATATTGGGAAGTCTTATTTTTATATTCCAGTCAATTTTAAGTGTTTGGAATTATTTGTGCAGCTTATTTGTGCTTTTGTGGGGCTGCTGGCAATATTTCATTACCAACTGAACATGTATACCCGGGTTTGTTCTCTGCAGTGCAGTTCTAATCAAGTTTTGACTTCCTGACATTTTTGGTGTGTGTTACTGAAATGTTTTTTCTTGTAAGAGTATGTTTTACGTGCAGGGTATCTAAATGACTAAGTACTTTGCAGGAGTGAGCACGTATAAACTGCTTCCTGCTATGCTGGAGTTGATGTATGGGTGGAGAGCAGCTGTAGTGCTGACAATGGTTTGTTTGATTTTTTTTTTTCCTTTTTTTCCAAATCTAGAAGTATTTAAACTGATCACTTTCTTTTTAATACAGATTAAGTCATAATCATCCGTACTCTGCCAGTAGCACTTGGAAATGAGTAATTTTAGTATCAAATTGATTTATGTAGGAAAGATATTAAACATACTTGGGTACACAGTTTGGATGATTGTGAGTAAAGCACTAGTTATTTTGACAGCATTACCATCTGGAAGAGTCCTGAGTAGGTGAGGGGAGCCTAAGCATGCTAAGCTGTGAATTGCATGTATGGCAAGAAGCAGCCTCTGGCCCAGCGAGCCTGCAGTTTTGAACAAGAAATGGTTGGAATGATTGCAGAGTTATTATCTGCTGCAGACAGTGGAAGTATGAAGAAACTGACTCTTGCAAAGGTCAGCAGAAAGATGTTAGCAGAGCCAGAGAATGAACCTGGATATGAAATCTGAGACTGTCCTTCATCCAAAATTATCAACATTAAGAATTCATTTTGAAGCTACGTAATCTTCTCCCACAGCTTTAGATTTCCCAGCACTTGCCAGTCTGCATCATAACTTCTGAGCTGGAAAGGAAATGATCAGCTTGGTTAAGTCTGGGTTTTAAGAACATGTCCCTTTCAAGGAGAAAAAAAAAGGTTATAGAAAAAATCGGTATATTTATCTGATGTAAAGATGAGTGAGGTGGACAGGGATCATTTAGATTGCATCAAAGAAGTCAAATAGTACCCTGGGCTGCATTAGTAGGTGTGTTGCCAGAGGCTGAGGGATGTGATCCTGCTTCCTTTCTACTCAACACTGGAATACTAGGGCTCTCCAATACAAGACACACATGGACATGCTGGACAGAGTCCAGCAAAGGACCACAAAGATGTGGAAGGGACTGGAGCATCTCTCCTATGAGGAAAGGCTGAGAGAAATGGGACTGTTCAGCCTGGAGAAGGGAAGGCTGAAAGGGGATCTCATCAATGTATGTAAGTAGCGGAAGGGAGAGGGCAAAGAGAACAGAGCCAGGCTCTTTGCAGTGGTGCCCAGTGACAGGACAAGCAGCAATGGGCACAAACTGAAATACAGGAGGTTCCCTCTGAACATCAGGAAACACTTTTTCACCGTGAAGGTGACGGAGCAGTGGCTTAGGTTGCCCAGAGAGGTTGTGGAGTTTCCCTGCTTGGAGATACTCAAAAGCCGCCTGGGCATGGTCCTCAGCAACCAGTTCTAGGAGCCCTGCTGGCTCCATATATCTCCAAAGATCCTATCTGTGTCTTCATTTAGGTGGTCACCAGTAGTAGTGTCATAACCCCTACATGAGCAGTGTTTCATTCAGGTAAGTAAGTTTTCATTTCAATGTAGGAGAGTGGAACTTGTTTTATGGCTTCAGGAAATCAAGAAGCTTTGCAGAAAAGCACACAAGAATGTTGGGGGAAAAAGTAAGTAATATCAATTTTAAAATCGTTACAGAATGACAAAATGGTAGGGGTTGGAGGGGACCTCTGGAGATCATCCAGTACAACCCTCATGCTAAAGCAGGTTCACCTGGAGCAGGTGGCACAGAATCGTGTCCAGGCGGGTTTTGAATATCCCCAGACGAGATTCCATAGCCTTTTCTGGGCAACCTGTTCCAGTGCTCTGTCACCTTCAAAGTAAAGAAGTTTTTCGTCATATTCAGGTGGTGTTGGGGTAGGACGATGGCATGTAATGAACCAGCCACTTTATAGCCTTGTGATTAAACACACAGCCATATACCAAGGGTCATCTCGAGGAGCAGGAAGCAGAAAGTACATCAACTGTTTCCAAGCTGGACACAGGAAGAGACACCAGGAAGTAAGCCAACTTTATTTCCAAATAACGTGGACAGTGTATTACCAGGAAGAGCATGGACCAATGGGAGTGTTGTTAGTTGGACCAACGGGAGTGTTGCTAGCGTGCATGACTGCCCCACGTAAGGGGGACATTAACCAACCAGCGTGCACATTTTAGACGCGTGGTCCTAATGTATGTAAGGGATAAAAAGTAAGTTAACCTCGTCTTTTGCTTGATTCATATTGAAATAGCAAGGTCCATTATTACCTACTCCGCAAGGTGGAACTTCCTGGGTTCCAGTTTGTGCCCATTGCCCCTTGTCCTGTCACTGGGCACCACTGAGAAGAGTCTGGCGTCATACTCCTGCCATCCACCCTTTAGACATTTGTAGGCATTGATAAGATCCCCTCCCAGTCTTCTCTTCTCCAGGCTAAACAGACCCAGGTCTCTCAGCCTTTCCTCATAAGAGAGGTTCTCCAGTCCCCTTATCATCTTTGTAGCCCTCCACTGGACGCTCTCCAGTGTCTTTCTTGGACTGAGGAGCCCAGAACTGGACACAGTGCTCCAGATATGGCCTCAGCAGAGCAGAGCAGAGGGGTAGGGTAACCTCCCTCAACCTGCTGGCCACCCTCTTCTGAATCACAGAATCATAGAATGGTTTGGGTTGGAAGGGACGTTAAAGCTCATCTAGTTCCAACCCCCCTACCATGGGCAGGGACACCTCCCACTAGACCAGGTTGCTCCAAGCCCCATCCAATCTGGCCTTGAACACTGACAGAGAAGGGGCAGCCACAACTCCTCTGGGCAACCTGTGCCAGGGTCTCACCATCCCCACAGGAAAGAATTTCTTTCTTATATCCAATCTAAAATATTTCAGCTTGAAACCACTCCCGCTCATCCTATCATTCCATGTCCTAAGAACACCCTCTCCAGCTTTCCTCTAGGTCCCTTCAGGGACTAGAAGTCTGCCAGAAGGTCTCTTTGTAGACAGCAGTTGTAATTTGCTCCCCTGGGACATGCACACTGTGGCATTAATGACAGGACCTCAGTATACAGATTTGTGTAGGAGATCTGCCTAGTTTAGGACATAGATCTGACTAACAGTGGGGACCACTGAGTGCGTGTGATTAGAACTGTATAGCATTTCCAGGCCTTTTAGAGCTTAATTCTGCAGATCATTAGCACCCTTGGTAAGTGTTTGAGTTTGTGTATGGAATCTCTGCTTTCTTCATGCTTATCTGTTAGTTTGTGTGTTTAAACAATAAAAGATACATTTTGTTAAATAAGTACCAAAAGATTTATATGGTGTTCTCCCTGCTTCCAAATGCAAAAGTAACCATGCTTTTATCTATTTTGATAAACTATGCTATTATGGGCTACAACAGTTGTTCTCTTCCTTGAAACAAATGCCTAAAAAAAAAAACTCTGGAAGAATGGTTTTTTTATGGCTTTGGCTCCTGTTAGTCTATTACAGTGCTGGAGGTCAACTGGCTAATCAGACTGATTAGGGGCTTGTTTGGTTTGCTGCCTATGTTTGCTAGGAAAAGAAGAGTAAGAAGGTAACTGCTTACTTGGATGACAGCTCCATTGGGAAGATGCAGAAAACAGCTTTGTAAGAGGGATCCTGTAACAGCTGCCAACTCTGTTATTTGAATTCTTTGTGTCACGTACACCAGTACAATTATTTGTTAAACTCCATAAAATGGTTCATGGGAGAATTCTCATTAAGTGTACCTGAAGAGGCAGAGGGTGCTGGGACTGCTTTTTATACAGCAGATGCCAGTGTGAATTTTCATTTTGTTCTTTAATTATTAATAGCTTGTTGATAATTCAACACTAGTGGAAGAAGAGGGCGGGTGATCTTGCCAAGTGGTATAGAACTGTTTGTCACAGGTGAAAATGGTTGGTTTGTTCACTTACCTGAGTTGGATTTTGCTTCCTAGCATCGGTCAGAGATGATTGCCAGAATATCTTGTGCTACTGTGATAAAATTAAAATGAAGGAGCAAAAGCCACCTTCCTGCCTGATTAAAAGTGTGGCTCTTGCTGCAGGCAGGGGAATACAAACTCTGGGACACCTTCAGAATTACAGTATGTGCAGCTTTGAGTTTGAAGAATCAGCAAGTTCAGGGCGGGCATGGCAAAACTATGCAACAGTGCAAGGGTTTGCTTGTGCTATGAGTACCACTATCTCCTTGAGCTTGATCACAAGCAGTTATGTATAAAAACATACATGGCCCTTTTTCAGGGAAAGAATTCCCTCTCCTCCCATACCACCATCCACTGTGGCACGGAGGCAGTGTGAGGGTCCGGTGGGGTTTCTCCATAGAGCCCTAATGGCCATACAGCCGGCTCTTAGCTGCTTGCTTGTAGTTGTTAGTCCAGTGCTTTAAGGTGCTGCTTCTGATTTCCCCCACTGGGAGCATCTCTGTACCTTCCCTTTATGGTATGCTTGATCCTTTTGGATTGTGTGCTGCTAGTACAAGTAGTGACTAGTTTCTAGTCAGGCACTTGTTGAGTTCTCCCTGTTTTACACGATTGGCTGATTGTTTATGTTAACATTCAGTCATGCTCTGTTGTTAAGCAGGCTCTTATGGAGGCCATGCGGACTTCCCCACGTTTAAAACTGTGAGAGCTAAGGATCAGGTTGTCTTTGAAGGCTGGCTGTTGAGTTCCTTATATCTTGTTTTCTGGTGGCTGCATAAGAAGTCACTCAGGGTATGTGGGGAGGGTCTTGGAACTCCTAAAATGAGAGGAGCTTCAGGCAGGTAATGTCATTTGCTCTCTGGCTCTTGGTGTCTTGGAGCAAGAGCTGTGATTCTGTAACCTTCATTGATAACCTCCTTAACCTCCCAGCCTACAAGGGATACAGAGAAATAGTATTGCAGCAGTGCAGATTATCTGCTGCTGCCCTGTACCTTGCAGACAGGTGAGTGGGACATATCAGGAGGGCCAACTCCTGGCTTGAGTAGCAGGGCTACAGAAAGGAGGAGAGGCTATGAGGCATTCCTCTGTGCCAGTCATTACTTCATTGGTAGCAAGAGTCAGAGATGGTTCTTGCTATCTGTGGTTATCTGTGGCAGATTGATTCAAACCTGCCTTTATTCTCCCCCTAAGCCTAGAAATTTAGGGACACATCAAGGGGCCCCATGTTGAATAACTGTGGCCTTTGCAGGGTTGCAGACTTCCCTGCAGAAGATAAATTATTGCAGTCTGAGTGCAAACACAACATGGTACGTTGCTCAGAGCAGTCATAGGTCTTATCCTTGTTAGTTACTCCCATGCAGTTTGCATGTACAGTGTTGAACATAGTAGCATTTCTTTATTAGACCATGTAGTGATGTGGTCGTTTTCTCCAAAGAACATAGGGTATCTGAAAGTCAAAGATTAATATTTGTACATAGTTCATCTTTTCCTCGGGGCTTTTCTGACTAACAACATCTGAAATACTGTAATGTGGATTATAGTGGATTATAAATTTTCCCATTTCCTGCAATTCTAAATAATTCATTAACAGACACTGAAAAAAAGTGTGTAAAATCAGATACATTCTATTTACAGCTCTTCAGTATCCCATAAAGGAAAAATTAATGTTAGTGTTTCAACTGGTTTTAACAGTGGTATCCCATTTTGCGTATGTTTTTAATTTGCTGATCTCTTCTATTTTATAATCTCATCCTAAGGCTACCCTATTGGTTTGTTGTTGGGGTTTTTTTCCGAATCTGCTCTAAGATGTAACTTGTATTTAAAACCTTATTTTAAATATTTGCTGGTGACTAGGGTGGGGAACTGTTGTGAGCAGTATCACCAGGAGAAATTTTGTATTTTAACTGCGAACTCAATTTGGCTGTTGCCTTACTTTTCTCCTATAAAGTACAATATGTGACACATTGGGAGGAAGAAGGGAATGTCCGAGAGGATTTTGTTCTGGAGGGTTTTTGCCATCCAGTTGGCTGAGTTAGCTTGAGGCAGTGCATTTGAAGTTGAAGTGATAGTGGGTAACAGTTCCAGTAGCTGTCAAAATGGCACAGTGGATGGTAATTTCTGTGATATGTTTGACCATTTCCGTGCAAGGAAACAACTTCTCAATTGAAAGAAGGGAGAAAAAGGATACTTCTACTTGCAAGCTGCCAGTGCACGTGTGTATAATCTTTCTGAGAATATGAAGACATCCTGTTCCAGGTTTTGGGGGGTTGAATTCACACCTTTCTTGCTCAGAAAGCTGTTTCTATGAATTCCCACCCTTTCAATGTAGGAATGCAATGTTATCAACAGACTTTATTTTCACTAGCTTTGTGGTAATTCAGACTTGATTCCTTCCATTCCTGGAAGCTTGCTGTGCTCTTCTTTTTTTTTTTT
>VZRW01002701.1:159945-172969 GCA_013398125.1 Aegotheles bennettii
CAGAAATTACTTGCTTGACTATTAAATTTAACTGATTTCTTTTGGGTAGAATCACAGGATAATGTGGCTGTTTGTGTCATTTAGGAACAAAACACCATTTAGGAACAAAACACCAAGTCACAGATTTTCTCAAATTAATGAAGAATGCACTTCTGGAGCAACAGTTATATACTCTTGTGCTCAATTCTGAATGGTTTGTACAGAGGTAAAACATGATTACAATTGGTCATTATTACAAGTTAAGATATTTGTGTGTTCCCTCCCAGGAATGCTGTGTTTTTGGATTTGTGTGAATTTCTTGCTTTCTCTTCTGTTTTCTCCTCGTTTTTCTCTCTGAGCATGTTTTCTGCTTTTCTAGGACAACTAAAAGACATTGTACTTTATACGATGGGCAGCATTCCAGTCTTCCAGGAGTATGTCACATTCCAATGGCAGAGCCGTTCTGCGCCAAAACCAGAGAGGTTAGTGAATTCTGTATTTAGAAATTATATTTTTATGACATTTATTCGTTATATAGTGGTCTAATTATGTGTTCTTAGAATACAGAGGTAATCTGCACATCTTTATTCCTATTTCTCAGGTATGTCATGATATCAAGGAAAAATGTGGTATTTGGAAGGCATGGGAAGTAAAGGATCTTGTGTCTATAGGAGCTGTGTTCCTAAGGGACAACTGCAGAAAATGTCAGTTGGCAACCTAGATTTCCCTGGGGTCTTAATAACAGAACAAAACATCTTTATTTATCAGGTAACAGACCAAGAGAGCACCAAAGTGGACAAAGCAGGAAGACAGAGTTAGGAATTAGTTCCTTTTTTGTTCTGAATAGAACTGTGCCTATGATAGAGGCACTCTACATACTTAATATAAGGAATTAAATAAATAGTACTTCCACATTCACAGATACTACAATATTGCATTTGTGCTTTTGTGTGTTGTAGCAATGTGTGGTGGTGGAGAGTCAAGCCTTATTTTGAAGTATGTTAAACATAGAAACACAGTAGCCTTTTGTTCTTAACTGTTGCTCTTAGTTTTGTCACTTCAAGGTTTTCAGGTTTCAGAAACACTTAGACTAAGCAGTGTGAAGCACTGCTCTGTTTCCCAACAGCTTTATAAGCTTCTGGGAAGAGTCTGTCTGTGATTAAATATGCCACCTTAGAGTATTCTTAGACCTGAGGAAAATGGAAGGAAAAGGAAAGACTGAACTGTGCATTTTGTGCTGTTGTGGAATGCTCTGGTAAGAAACTGCAAGGAGATACATTCTCCAGGGGCACAGAAGTGCTTACAGGATCACTCATATCCACCTAAGAGACTTACTCTCTGCAGCCAGTTACTACGTTGAGCAGTACAAAGCTGAATTGTGAAGCAGGTGACCCAGTCTGTACCCGGAGCGTGTACAAATATTTGTACTGCTGTGCTGTTCTGCTCCTGCCAGCAGTTGACTTCAGCGTCAACATAGGTTATTTTTGTTAATTGGCCAGACACAGTGTGGTTTCGAGATACCCACCAGCAGGTCCACAACCCTGTTAGTAGCACAGTGCTACAGTGCACTGGGAATCAAGGTGTTTTGCAATGAAGTAAAGATGTTTTAAATCTCGTGAGAAGACACACCACTACACATTATACATGTGCATGCTTTTGCCCTTATTACACTGAGGAACAAATTAAGCAAAACACTTTGTATCTTTCATGCAACAAGAGCCTATCCACACGCTCTTACCGAAGATTAGCTGGCATGTAGCTGCTTACTGACTTTGAGCATGGTGTCATGTCATGGCACATGCAAGGAGTTTGTTGAGAGCTAACTGTACACTTTCTGAAATGGATTAAAACCAATGTTATTACTGAAGTGATTTGCAGTACTTCACGCTGTCTCTTTCTCATTTTTTACAAAAGGCAAGTAGATTCGCATAAACCATTTCCTGAGGTTGCAGGAAACCCTCACAAAGGCTGGTTTTCATTTGATTGTTAAGTAGCTAGAGACAATGCTCCTTGGGTATTACATTTTTTATAAAGCCATCGGAGAAATGCTCCTTTTCGTACAGAGAAAAAACATTTAGGTACTTCCCAGTCTCACATGTGATCATTATCTCATTAGCCTATGCATTCTAATCAACCTAACAGATGTTTTAAAGAACATGTGGTTTTGAGCTCTTAACATGCTGAAAAGGAATACTCTAACTTCATTTAAAAATACCAGATAAAAGTGACTGGAACTTTTTTCCTGGAACTGTCCCTGAAAATTGTTGGGATCATTTCAGTCCAGTTTATCTTAATTCAGTGGAATTTAATAGATAAATGCAATGATAATAAAGCCAAAACTATTAATGTAGTAGACTAATTAAGGAATTTTGCATTAAAATATTTGAAAACTTTATATTAAATTACATTCATGCAAATACATGAAAATACTCCATTTTATGTGATTTATGCATTGTAAATTAAATTATAATCTGAAAGGAGTTTATCTTTTCTCTGACTGCAAACTTTTGAATAATGTAGGACTCCTTGGATATTACTGCTTTCAGAAAATGGGGCTCACTGCAACTTCTTGTAGGGAGTACAGTTGAAACTTTGTGAAGAGTTTTGGGGATATACTACTCAGCTGTGATTTAAGTCAAATTACAGTTGAAGTTGTCTACTGATTTATTAACAACGTGTGATTACTGGCAATCAGTGAAGCATACATTTAGAATGAATGTCAGCAATACACCACAGTATTAGGTGTGATTAATATTAGATTAACTTACAGTGTGTTAATAAACACCTACAAATTTCTAAGTGTCCTTCTGTGGCTACTCCTCGGAAGATCTACTTTGCCCTTACACACATGTTCATGCAGTTGCATGCACAAATACCCTTCCCCAGCATATGTGGGTAACATGCACACCCACCCTCTTCTGGGAGTGCATGTTTGCCTGTTTACATGTGTCTGCAGTGGGAGTTGTGGGTACTTCAGGTTTATGTGTACTTATGCTGTTCCACACAACCCACTGATCCACATGCCAGCAGGGAGGCACCCCAGAAGGTCACATAGCACACTCAAGGTGGCACTGCTTGTTGCACCCGTGTATGGCGGGTTGACCAACCAGCTGAAGTGCAGGCTTCCCACAGCGTTTGCAGGGAGGCTGCTCCACCTGGCCTGTGTGAAGGTCACAGTGCTGACAAGGCAACTTCCAGTGGTGTCAGACTAGGTTTCCACTGCTCCTGTGTTATGAAGGTCTCTCCTGTCCTGTCACGATTTTTCATGCTGCTTTTATACTTCTTTTCAAGCTTTTCTGTTCTTTTGATGGTCATTTTTAATGGATGTTGTTGTAGTTACTTTCCCTTTCAAACTCAAGACAGTTACAGGTGTCCTAGTCCCATTTACACATGCTGGTAAACTCTTATTCCTACTGTATCAACTGATGCTAGCCAAGCCATTTACCAAGAGAGGAAGTCATGATTCTGCCATACACCAGGTCCTAGTTGGAATTGTAAATACTGATGTGAAGTACATGATATATGTAAAGTGTACAGCCCAATCACTGGCATAAAAATATGTGGTAAAAAAATTTCTACAAATTTCCAGGATGCTTTTTGAAGTATATGCTTGTAAAGTTTTACTTTCAAAAAAATAAATTCCCTGTTACTGTTCTCACCAGCTCAACTCCACCATATGGTAATGCAGTGCTCAGTGGAGCATTTTCACTGTTCTGTTCTCAGTGTAAGCACAGCCTAAATAACATCCAAAAATTTTCCATTTTCCAGCCTTGTTGGTCTGCATTGAAAACGGTAATCCAACTGATACTAACAAAATCAGATGAGTACAAGATCATTCCTGTTAGTAGCACTATTAATTTCTCTTGCTGGAGAAGGAAACTGATCTGTGGTTTTGGACAGCTGTAGCCATATGAAGCTTGATTGCTTTGTATAAAGCTAATTTCTTTTGTATGTAAGGGGTTTTTTTTGATGGGAAGCAAAAGCAGTGCATCAGGAGAATTATTTCCTTTTTGTGATTTTGGCATGTTTTGCAGGTTCTTATTGAGACTGCCAAGAAGCTTGGTCTCCAGTGTCACTCCAAGGGGACGGTGATCACAATCGAAGGCCCACGTTTCAGTTCTCGAGCAGAAAGCTTGATGTTTCGCAGCTGGGGAGCTGATGTTATCAACATGACCACAGTGCCTGAAGTGGTTCTTGCTAAAGAAGCTGGAATGAGTTATGCTAGTATTGCCATGGCAACAGATTATGACTGCTGGAAGGAACATGAAGAAGCAGTGAGTGAAACTTTTTTCTTCTGGGTCCTGTCCAGAGGGATCTGAATGAGAACCTGTAGATTTTGGTAACAGATCACATACTGAACTAAGTCTTCTCTTACTTGCATCATTGTCTCAGGGTTATTCTGGATGAATGGTTGTGAAAGTAAGAACAGAATCAATTACTGCTGCCTCATTCATTTTCATAAACTTGCCTCAGTACCAGCAAACCTTTTGTTTCTTCTTGTCTGACTCAGGGGGGGTCTATGTGTGTGACACTTACGAGCTCTGTGGATGAACTTGTCTTTGCATAACTCCTCTGGTCTTTTTTCTTTTGTAGCTCTGTGCAAAATGATGTATATGCTTTAGTTCTCCTATTTATGTAAAATACAATCATATACACACCAACAAAGGCTTCATCTTTTCACTTAGAGACATATGAGTTAAATGAGTTTGAATATTAAAAATGTGTGCCATCAAAATCGAGAGACACAACTCAGTTTTATTGTATTCCTAGGTTTCAGTGGATAAAGTTTTAAAGACGCTGAAAGGGAATGCAAATAAGGCTACTAGCATACTCCTTACTGCTATACCTCAGATAGGTTCCATGGAATGGACAGACACCCTGCACACCCTGAAAGTAAGTACACACATGGGGCTGATGAGTACTGGGGACAGTGAATGCATTTTTACACATAATATAGGTATATTCCTAGTTCCAAGATGTTTTTACTTTAATCATAACTTCTTTGTTGCTTCAACAAACCAAATCCATTCAAGAAGGGTTAACAAATTCAGTAAACTCTAACAAGCTTTATTGCAAAGTTCTAGCTTCAGTTTTACAAGAAGTGTTACAAAAAGGTAAAATAAATAAAGGACATTTGTGTATGGTTGATGAAGTGTTCATAGCACAGGTAAGATACAAATCTATGTAAGTATCCAAATGAAAAACCTGGACTTCTACTCAGCTTTAGCTTAGATCTTAGAACTCTGGAGGGCCAAATGAAGAACACTGAACAAACCAAAAAACATTGTGCTCTTTAATCTGTTGAAGGAGAGGACTCTTACAAGATACGGGTAATAACCAGTTTGAAAATATTAGAATTGTGTTCTCACACAGGTTTCAGATTCACAGTGCATGAAAAAAAATGGAAAAGAAAAACATTTCAAAATATATTGGGAAGGAAATTTTTGGACAGCATTTTTTTTAGACTAGTTTATTTACAAGTTTTATATCACCTCTATTTCACAGGCATGCTTGAGATTAATTTCTGGCTATTGCGTAGAAGGAATGCACAGCGTTAAAATGGTTTGGATGTCTGTCCAACTTCTCGAGAAGCTTTTTGTGACAAATAGCCGCTTCCAAGAGCACAAGAGTGTGAAGTGTGAGAACAACTGAGGATTACATTGATATGGTGTGGGAGACAGGGAAAGAGACTTGGCATGTGAGAAACAGAGAGCAGACAGAAGTAGGCTACGAGGATCTCAGTTAGTGGAAGCAGCAGCAGTCTGAGAAGGAGAAAGCCTGTTGAGGAAACTTTTGAGAGAGTCCAGTTTTTGATAACTCTCTCCTTTCCTAGGTTCTTTTTTTTCCTCTTTTCTGAAAATCATTGTGTTGACTGAAATTTGAATAAGTCATGAGTCATGTCTTTATATACCTGAAAGTGTGTTCCTGAATTTCAACTATTAACAGAACTGTATGTGCTGTAAAAATCTTCTGTGTCTTTTGATTGGGATCAAATTTTCAGTTTTCTGGTGGTTCTCTTGTCAGTGACTCTCATCTCTAGTTTAACTAGTCAGTGTCCTAAAGGAAAGGCATACTAAGCAAAATTCACCCCAAACACTTATAAGCGTACTTGACCAGGTGAGATTCCTGGAGGTGCAACCCAAACCTTGAAATTAGTCTTTTGTTGATTATTCACTAGAAAACCTACTTTTTACTGGGAGGCCTTGGATTATGACTGCTCCTCACCTGGTTGTCTGAAACAGCTATTTTACTGTCCTCTCTATACTTTTGTGAGAGGTAACTGAATTTTCCCTTTCCCTTTTGCAGTCTTTAGGAAGTAGTGTCGTGGATGAATAAGGGAGACAACAGACTCAGTATTCCTTATCCCCTCTAATACACAGAAAACATTTTCAGAGGACTGGGACACACACTTTTTGTTTCATGATTGGCTGTACTAAAAAAACTCAGAGTTTAAACAAATAATCTAAAAAATGTGCTGGATATTCCTCAGCTACTTGCCGGCACACAAGGAAATTTCCCAAGTATATAACACTGTCTAGGTACTGAGGCATCTGCCTCCAGTTCTGGCAGGTGTACTTCAGGTAAGCAGTGTCCTGTTGCTTTCCTGTGCCTGGTTGTCTTGATTCTGCAGCAGCAGCAAAGGAGCAGGTGACTGGAAAGAGCTGTCACTGAGTTTGCAAGTTATCCCTTTAATGAATACTAATCCTTCTTTCAGCCCATTGTCAGCTGTTTAAAACACTGATTCAACTGCTTCCTCCAGCTCAGTCCCTGCACTACTGTTCACTGAAAGAAGAAAATACGATGTACCAGAGGAAGGGCCACTCCTTTCTGATGTAGCATTTTACACTCTTTCTCTTAAGCATCTGCTACTGCCTGGCATCAGTGATGGATATTGAGATAGTTTCACTTTGGCTTGGCAATTCTTACGTGTTTATGCTCTTTGCTGATAGTGGCTTGGTTTGAGTGATAATATACTGAGAAAGGGAGTTGATCTGAAGGCAGAAGAAGGGGAAACAGGAAGTAGGTATTGGCAGCGGGGCTTGAGATTTTGTGTCAGGAGAACAGGAGTCACAATTGTGTCTGATTTAACACAGCCAAGTACTCTGGAAAAGTAACAGGAAAGTCTGAGGCTTTGGAGGCTTCCTCAGATTTAACTTTGGAAGGGCAGGAAACACTAAAAATCTTTCTGTTGGAGGCACTAAATGATAAAGTAGATGAACAATTGGTCCCAAGCTTCTATGTTAATAAATAAGGAGTGAGGCAATTATGCGTTACAGCAAAGAGAGATGTATGTCTGTGCCTTTGTATGAGTGTGTAGCTAGCTGAACCATGAAGAGTTTTAAAAAAACGATTTTCTTTATAGATGTGAAATGTTCTTCTGAATATATTGCTCTGGAAATTTTGAAGGTCTGTTGTTGGGTTTGTTTGAACGGATCTTTTTTGGAGGCACCTTTCCCTGGAGCTTGAAGGCAATGTCTCTTGCATGCCCTGTGGTAATATGGTAAGAAATGCAGACAAGGAAGGAGCTGAGCAAGACTACAGCTGGAACTCTGCAATCAGCGTTGATACAAAGCCATGCCAGCCTACATCCAGGCCACAGCTGGGCATCTCAAATGGGAATTTGCTGCAGCATCTGTTTCCAGTGTTTCTGGAAGCATGTGAAATCATAAAGCTCTACATGGACACAACTTTTCCTTTCTGAGCTGTGTAGTCTGGCTGCTATGACTGAAGGAACTTCAGCAGGCAGGAGAAAATATGCGGCTAGCCCTTTTGCCCAGCTGCATTTATCTGTCTCCTCCCATGGAGGTAAGCGTTCCACCCACGCACAGGCGGTGGTGTCATCTCTGAATCTCACAGTAGTCTTCAGGAAACCCTGATGTGTTGAAGCAACAATGTCCAAGGGCTGTTTTTTTGCTAAGGGATAGGCTGCCTGCCATCTGTTCATTTTCGTGTGTCTTTACACCTGTGACATGCCAATGAGTTTAAGTGTAGTTTAAAAGTTACTGCTTCTTAACTGCCTAAGATGTCTTTAGGCCAGTATTTTCTGGCTCTGTTGCTGTAAAAAGAGATCATTCTCCAGGCTCAGGTTACATGAGCTTGGAAAAAAAAAATGGAGCAAACTTTTCTGCAGCTTCAGCATCTTCCTACAGCCTGTCATGTTGAGTCATGGCCAGGGTACAGGGCCCTTACACTTTCAGAACAGGGTATGTCCACATTGTATTTACATCATGGATCAGGAAACACAGACCGTGCTGTTGATTACAGTGGTCCAAGTGTTTTCTGGCTGGTGTCAGGGAAATTTCTGAGTAGGATGAGTCAGTCATGGGTGGTGTACAGCAGAATCTTCTGTTCACTGAAAAGAGTTGTTTAGTGAGATAGATGATGATCACTGGCAATTGCTGCCATAATGCTCGTGAAATAGTGACATTCAGCATCCTGTGGGGAGCAAGGAAGGCTAGTAGCAGAGTTTAGATGAGCTGGAGTTTAGGTGAGCATACTTGGGTTTAACCAGTGAACTAGTAGGTATCATCTCATGGGAGGCAGCTCTGAAGAAGGCAAGTAGCTCCAGAAAACTGGCAGGTCTTCAAGGACAGCATTCAAGTGTGGGAGTTATCCACAGAAAGACCAATCAGGAGACTGACTTGGCTAAACAAGAAACAGAGCTCCCGTATGAAAATGCAGCATTCAAGGGTTGGAAGCAGGCACAAGCTACCAAGAAGGAATCCAGAAGCAAGAGCAGGCATGTAGAGATGGCTTTAGGAAAACCAAAGCTTGCCTATACTTGACTCTGAAAAGGGACATCAAAGGCAACAAGAACTTCAGTCATTGCATTGGTATCAAAAGCTGATGAAGCAGACAAATCAGTGACAGCAGACAGTTTCAAAAGGGAACCAATGTAGTAGATTCTTTTTTATCTTTGTGAGGAAGAATACTGGTGAGAGAGGAAAAACTGTTGTGTTGTAAAGAATTTTAACTCATAAGAACTGGGAACTGAGCACTGTACCTTTATTACAGTAAGACTCAACCTCATGAGGATCATGAAAGAATCTGTACTGGGATGGTAATAGGAATGTCATGTTAGAACTGATTTTTCCTACAGCGTCGGTGTAAGAAAATCAGCTTGTGGTAAAGTATCAGAGCTTCTGTGAATGCCCCTCAGATAAACTCCTGGACTCTGTGGGAAGACCTGCTGATATTACCTGTCTTTTTTTAACTTCTCTACTAGCCTATGTGAAATTGTATTTGTCAGACCTCTGGTACAAGGAATGACATTGTACTTTGATAAGACAGCTGCGGTAAGTGAATACTGTGGAATAGTTTAGATTGGGAAACACATCTGTAGATGCGTTTCAGCACACTTCATCATTGATACTTGGACTTTATATTTGGTAGCTAACAAGTTGAAGGGTATAAAGATTAACATTTTTCAGTCATTTTTTCAAACTGAAACTGACGTTCATAATTTCTGTATGTAGAGCTCTGATCTTGTAAATATTCTTGAGTAATTTTCTTCCTCAAAAATACCTCACAGAAATTAGTGAACATACATGTGACTTGAGTGAATTGACTTAGGTGAATACAGTGAAGGGAGAAAATTCATCAAGGCTTCACTTCAACTGTAGCTGCATTGGTCTACATACTATGGTCCTTTCTCAGGCTAAGGACCTCTCAAGAAAACTGAGGTTGAAGTATTTCTCAGGTCCTACCCTTGAATGTGGCTGATGTCAAAGTTGCTTGTCCCTATGTCACATCAGTATTTAATTCACTCTCAATCAGTGCACGTTTAGAGAAAGGTTTTTCTCGATAGCTCTTCTTCAAAATTGATGAAGGAACACATAGAAATCACTTTTTAAAAGGAATTACCTTTTCAGAGCATTCTGATTATATTTGTGAAGAGCTTTCTGTGAATGTGATGCACGTCAGCCAGTGTGCTAGCCTTACAAACAAAAAGCAAGCTGCAGCTACTTTTCATGTGTAGCCTGTGAACTGAAAGTCCTTAATTTAGTGTTTCTGCAATATGATTGTGTAGTGGGTTGGCCCTGGCTGGATGCCAGGTGCCCAGCAAGCCCTGCTTCGTCATTCCCCTCATCTGGACAGCAGGAAAAGACAATGCAAGGCTCATGGGACACAATAAGCACGGGGAGAGATCACTCACCAGTTACTGTCACAGGCAAAACAGACTCAACTTGGGGAAATTAATTTAACTACTACCAATCAGATCAGAGTAGAGTAATGAGGCATAAAATTAAATCTTAAACACCTTTTCTCCACCCTACCCTTCTTCCCAAGCTAGATTTCACTCCCAATTTCTCTACCTCCACCCCCCCAAGTTGTGCAGGGGGATGGGGAACGGGGGGTTGTGGTCAGGTCGTCACACATAGTTTTCTGCCGCTGCTTCCTCCTCAGCAGGGAGGACTCCTCACACTCCTCCCCCATTCCAGCGTGAGGTCCCTCCCACAAGAGACAGTCCTCCATGAACTCCTCTGACATGAGTCGCTCTGAGGGGTTGCAGGTCTTCACAAACTGCTCCAGCATGGGTCCTTTCCACAGGATGCAGTGCTTCAGGAACAGACTGCTCCAGCATGGGTTTCTCACAGGGTCACAAGTCCTGCCAGCAAGCCTGCTCCAGCATGGGCTCATCTCCCCATGTGTCCGCAGGTCCTGCCAGGAGCCTACTCCAGTGTGGGCTTCCCGTGGGGTCCCAGCCTCCTTCAGGCATCCACCTGCTGTGGCAAGAGTTCCTCCACAGGCTGCAGGTGGATATCTGCTCCACTGTTAACCTTCGTGGGCTGCAGGGGCACAATCTGCCTCACCATGGTCTTCACCACAGGCTGCGGAGGAATCTCTGCTCTAATGCCTGGAGCATCTCCTCCCCCTCCTTCCACACTGACCTTGGTGTCTGCAGAGCTGTTTCTTTCACATATTCCCACTCCTCTCCAGCTGCTTCTGGGAAACAGGTTTTTTCCCCTTCTTGAATATGTTATCACATAGGTGCTGCTACCATCATTGATGAGTTTGGCCTTGACCAGCAGCAGGTCTGCCTCGAAGCCAGGTGGCATTGGCTCTATCAGACATGAGGGAAGCTTCTAGCAGCTTCTCACAGAAACCATCCCTGTAGCTCCCTGCTACCAACACCTTGCCATGCAAACCCAGTACAGATTGTTCTCAATACCAGTAGGCCCGTTCCATGGGTTTAAAGAGTTGCAAAGACATGTCACTGAACTGCTGTAAGGCATGCCCTCCCTGTAATTCTTTTAACTTTTGCAGTGTTGGAGTAAGTTGGAGATGCTATGCGCATGGAAAGAGTTAAACCCATTTGTAATCCAAGTGGAAGCTATATAGTCTGCATTTACATTGAAAAGTCATTCTGCTCTGCATTGGTACAGGAAGCATTCACCTACTTTGTATTTCAGACAACTGTGCAGTGTTCGGTCATCCTGCCAAAGCAGTAACAGCCTGGATGGACCTCGGAGCTGGGGTGCTCGCAAGGAAGAGTGAATGTCTTTGGAACTTCCAGAAGTTACAGTATCTTCAAAAATCTTTACAAGCGTAAAATAATGGAGTAAATGTTGACCGATGGTAATGTGTAAGGCAGCCTTTATAATCTTTATCATGCTTGATAGTGTTTGAGGTGGCTGAAGTTAGATTTGAGTACATTTTAAACTTGGAATAGCTTTACTGTCAAGCTGGATCAGACAGTGGACAAAGGAAAAAGTCAGTGGTGAGTTATCATCCTCTATTCAGTGATGGAAGAAAGGAAAGGCTAGGTAATACTCTTGTGATTTCGTAAAAGAAGATCTAAGAAAGCAGATTCACAGATATGCTATTTGCTTTGCTGTTTCTGCCTCCCAGCATTTCCTTTGACAAGGCAAATGGTTACAGTTCACTTCAGAAACATACCAGGAATACTGAACAGACAATTTCAAAATAAATTTAGATTATTTTTATACATTATCCATATTTTTTATTTCACTGATTTTTTTAAAAAGCAGTGGTTTTTGTTTGTGTCCTAGAAGACATGGTTTAATAATTGTGGTGTTTTTTTCACAGCAGCAGTTGTGTAGGGAATGAATGTTCTCATTCAAAAATTTTAGACAATGCCTAAGCCAAATTTGTGCCTGAAGATGTACTTATGTGACTTGCAGAACTGTACAGAAAAGTGCTTTGCTGCCAATGTCCTGAACACTGTGCTGGCCTTTTGCTGCTTCGTTGACCTAAACAATTCCAGTTTTAGTGTCTAAGTGATGAATGTGCTCGAGTGCTTTGAATGTATACATTTAATTTTTTAATACAATTTTACTTCAGTAAATAATATGCTGCTTCTTGTCTAGTAAATAAAACAAATGAAACCTGTGCATCTCCAAACTGTATGGAAATTTTTTTTTTTAACTCACTAAGTCATTAGTAAATTTTGTTTGTTTGACAATGACTTTTGCCATTCATGGACCAGGTTTGTGGTGATACCCTGTAAACACCACTTTTAGAAAGATCACTTTGGGTAAATACAGTACTGCTTAGAACTTCAGGTTCTTAAGGTTAAGTTCCTGAAACAGTGTGGGTTGCCGAGACAGGAGTGTATCAGAATGCAATTCAAGCCAACCAAGGGAAAGATCAGAAACGTGAAAGGTATGGATTCTCACAGTAAAAAAGAATAAATAAAAATTCATTACTCCAAAGGAAAATTTTAAATAGCAGGTACATAAGCTCTTTTGCTTGGTAGTGTTGTTCTGTTAGACACACAGTTTCCTGCTCTGAAAGCCTTTATATTTGGACATACTCTCCCTAGCAAAACCAATGCAGGTGCTTTTCAGATACTGGAAAAAACAGCTTAACCAAATCCATGTTTTCTGGTGTTTCTTTAAAGAACTAACAAGTTTTTACAGGTGTAACAATGATAAAAGGAAGATTAGGGAAAATGTGGGCCCTCTCTAGAAGGAAATGGGAGATCTGGTCCACCGGGATATGGAGAAAGCTGACGTTGATGACTTTTTTGCCTCAGTCTTCACCAGCAAGTGCTCAAACCACACTGCCCAGGTCACAAAAG
>VZRW01002703.1:1420-26579 GCA_013398125.1 Aegotheles bennettii
AGAGGAGGCTCAGGGGGGACCTCATGGCTCTCTACAGCTCCCTGAGAGGAGGTTGGGATGAGGGGGGGGTCGGTCTCTTCTGCCGTGCCCACAGTGAAAGGACGAGAGGGAACAGCCTGAAATTGCAGCAGGGGAGATTCAGATGGGACATCAGGGACAATTCCTTCCCTGGGAGGGTGATTGGGGGTGGGAATGGGTTGCCCAGGGAGGTGGTGGAGTCCCCGTCCCTGGAGGTGTTCAAGAGGTGTCTGGATGTGGCGCTGGGTGCTGTGGGTGAGTGGGGATGGAGGTGGGGTTGGGCTGGGTGAGCTTGAAGGTCTCTTCCAACCTTGATGATTCTACGATTCTATGATAGATCATGCAAATCAACTAACAAATGAATACAGTCATAAACTTCAACAGTACACAAAAAGCATTTAACCAAGATCAAGACTTCATGCTTTATTTTTTTTTTTACATAGTTATCTTGAGAAACCAGGGAGGAATTATGAGATTAACATCTGTATGAATGAATTAGCCCTCCATCTTATCTTTGACTCAACAGCTAATTGAAGGTCTCAGGGTACCAGTGCAGAGTCCAACCTCTTGAAGTAAGGACCATACTGTAACTGGCAGGCACGCAGTGTGTGCTCAGAGCTCCTTGGCACAGGACACATAGCCTAACGTTCCCAAAACCCAAAGAATGTCTGTAAACTGAATCACCTTTTCTAGAGGCAAATGATGGGAATGATCTCACCAGATATGTGCCTGTTGGACACAAGCACCCACGAGATCATCACAGAGAGAAGCTAGGTTTCATCTGTGACAAAGATATGATATCTTTGTCACCACAGGAGTGTTCTAGGAATATGGCCAATGGGAAGCAGGGAATGACCTCCCTTTTTCCAGGGGTGCAGTGGGGTGCAGGTGGAGAGAGGTCACCTGTGCCTTACTGCCCGTGGTGTGACCAGTTCTATGAAATATCCCCTTCCTTCCCTAGAAAAAACATCCAAGATTAACCAAGTGAGTGCCATTGTAGCTGATTTTATTAAAGCAGGGGAAAGGACTCATTTCCATGACGTTGCCTTTTTCATATTTATGTTTCTGCAGATGCTGGAGTTTGCTTCATTGCAAAGGAAGATTTCGAGAGCTTTTCATTGCAGCAGGAACTGGTGCCACCAGGAGAGAGGAGATCAGAGTGATTCAGAGGCCATTTGGTAGAAGCAGAAAGGATTCTCAAGGAGAATCCAGGGAGCCTTCAGCGCCTCCACCCCCTGCATGGTGAAGAAGAGTCTCAGGTTACCCACCAGTAGGATTTCTGCAGTGACATATTTGCCATTTCATGGCCCCAGAGCAGAGGCTGCCAGGGGATCCTGAACTACATCAAAAGCAGCATGAGCAGCAGGGCCAGGGAGGGGATTCTGCCCCTCTACTCTGCTCTGTGAGACCCCCCCTGCAGTGCTGGGTCCAGTTCTGGGGTCCCCAGCATAAGAAGGACACAGAGCTGTTGGAGAGAGTCCAGAGGAGGCCACGGAGATGCTCAGGGGGCTGGAGCAGCTCTGCTCTGGGGACAGGCTGAGAGAGTTGGGGGTGTTCAGCCTGGAGAAGAGAAGGTTCTGGGGAGACCTTATTGCAACCTTTCAGTACTTAATGGGGACCTGTAAGAAAGATGGAGACTGGCTTTTTATCAGGGCCGGTAACAATAGGACAAGGGGTGATGGTTTTAAACTGGAAGAGGGGAGATTCAGACTAGATATAAGGAAGAAATTCTCTACAGTGAGGGTGGTGAAACACTGGCCCAGGTTGCCCAGAGAAGCTGTGGCTGCCCCTCGCTGGAATTGTTCAAGGTCAAGTTTGATGGGGCTTGGAGCAACCTGGTCTAGTGGAATGTGTCCCTGCCCATGGCAGAGGGGTTGGACTAGATGATCTTTAAAGGTCCCTCCCAACCCAAACCATTCTATGATTCTGTGATTCTATGGGATGTGAATGACCCCTGAGGACCTTCTGTGTCAGCAGGTTTGGCATTGGACAACTGAGACAGGATGCTGTCAGGATCTGTGCCTCTAAGATGTTGCTCTGGAAAAAAGATGATGTTAGTCATTGCTGTGGTGATCCCTGCACTTCCACATACCTTCTGCAGCAAGACCATCCATTATGGCATGTTCCAACCCAGTAGTATGGCCGACGACATATCCCTGGGGTGCAGCGTCCGTTTTGGGATAAACATGGATCAAAGCGCTGACCTGCCCAGTGGAAAGAGAACAGTTATTTACCATGAAAGTGAGCAAAAGTGGATACTCTCTATCTCCACTAATTCCTCTCTCTACCCCTTCACACCATACCTGCAGCCCCTTGGAGCACCATGAAGAGGACAACCAGGAGCTGGTAAAGGATCCTCATGTCCACAGCTTGCAGGTGAATTCCTTACCTGTAATGAGCAGAGATCAGAAGATCAAAAGAAAATGGACTTGAATTAAAACAAGAGTGAAAACTGTGTCTTTGGAGATATTAAAAATGTCACTAAATTGCAACCTGACCTAGTTAGCCTTGCTTTGAGCACGGATTCTAACTAGAAACTCCTGGAGTCACTTCCAGCCTTCTCTATTCTTCTCTATTCTGAGATTCAATTGTGGGTTTGTTTTTTAGTATTGGTCTTCTTGAATTGAAATATATATATAAATACATGAATAATGAATAATCATAAATAATGAAATATATATATATAAAAACAATATATACATGTTCAATATATACATATAAATAAAATATGTAAATTATAGACACACATATATATTAAAAATATAGAATCCCTAATATTCCAGATCTGTTCAATACCAGACAGGTCACTCTGGAACCAGCACAGACCTTTGTGCCTGCCTGCTGGTTACACTATGGTCCTTATCTACTGTAGTTCACAAAGTGTGCAGACTGAGCCAACGAACATCCTGTAGAAAATCTAAAAAAGACATCTGTATCTCTCGAACTTTAATTAAAATGACAACTCACTCAAAATATTTCTGAAATTCAGGAAAAGACACTGGAGAACTTTGCTAGGCTGCCCAGAGAGGCTGTGGAGCCTCCTTCTCTGAAGGCATTCAAACCTCACCTGGATGCATTCCTGTGTGACTGCTCTGGGTGGTCCTGCTCTGGCAAGGGGGTTGGACTAGATGGTCTCTTGAAGTCCCTTCCAACCCCTAACATTCTATGATCTGTGAGCCACTTTCACAGGTTGCCCAGAGAAGCTTCGACTGCCCCTCCCTGACAGTGTTCAAGGCCAGGTTGGATGGAGCTTGGAGCAACCTGGTCTAGTGGGAAGTGTCTCTTCCAACCCAAACCAGTCTGGAATTCTATGATTCTATGAAGAGATGGAGCTCAAAATGCAGCTCTGAACTGTTGTCCATGCTAGCTGCCTGTTTCTGTAGGAAGAAACCTTCACTTGAGGCATCAGAGAAGGTTTCTGGATCTCTGTTCATCCCTCCTGGAGGTCAACAAACACATCTTCCTCCTGCAAGCCCTGCAAGTGGCTAGATACATGCCCCAGAGCAATGAGAAGGAAAGGGGTTAATGAAAGCAGGATACTCATTAGAGTTGAGATTAATGGAAGGAAAAGAAGTGTATAAAGATGAGGAAGTGAAGGTGGTTGTCCAGAACCAAGCAGAGAGTTACCAGTGGAGGAGGTGGAGGATCAACGCTGCTGTCTCTTCTCCAGCCGGTGCCCCAGACCCAAACATGCCTCTTTATATAAAGGTCTGGGGAGCCTGACAGTGCAATCACAGGCCAATGAAAAAAGCCTTTTCCAGCCAAATTTGTCCTGGACTTGGGTGCCTTTCAAAGCCAAAGGGGGGGTCTGCTTTGAGACTGCTTTCACCGCAAAGCCCCTGGTCTTTGTGCAACCCATCTTGGACCATCCGAGCTTGTGTAAGAAACGTTAGGCCACAGGGTTATGTAAAATACCTGTGAATATGCAACAACGGCTCCTTCTGGTCCTGCAGCTCCTGATCCTGCCTTTGGCAGGCAGCTTCCTCGCCTAATTTGCAGCTGTAGCATGGTCGTTGTTTCCCTTGAGAATGTTATCTCCTTTACATCTAACTTTCTGTTTGCCTTTCCTCCATGTCAGTGACAGAGTAACCATTGCACACTTAACAGCTCAGCAATTACCAAGTTAATAGTTTAGAATCACAGAATCCTAGAGGTTGGAAGAGACCTTCCAGGTCATCCAGTCCCACCGCCTACCCACATCACCACTAGCCCACATCACCCAGCTCCACATCCATTTAGTGCATAATGAAACCATAAGATGAAAAATTATAACACAAATACATTATTTCATATACAATTTCATAACACATCACATCTCCACTTCTGCTACTTCTTCTCTGGATTACTCTTGTTTTTTCCTGTTGTTTCAGCATCCTTCCTGACATCAACTTTTACTCAACATTTCTCATGCTGCCCAGCTTATGGCAGGATAACAAGCACACATACAAATCTCATATATATATATAGATATATCTCAAATTATCTGTAAAAGCAGTTTATTAAGAAGAAATTTCATTTCTAACCCTTCCAGTTTTGAATGGCACACAGAAGTCACACATTCTGTCTACACACATATTCATGCATATATGTATATGCATATTATACATGCATCAGTGTACATTCAGGTATTCAAACACTAAATATTGACTTCAAAAGGTTTTAGTTTCTGAGCCATGAGCATCTTTGCTGTCACTCAGCCTAAGTCCTTTCTGGGATAGAGAAGAAGCAATTTCTATTTCTGAAGTGTTTCTGCTCTAAGTCTAAACTGCACAAACAACTCCATCCTCTGTCAGCACATCTTCATTGAGTTTATTCCACATAACCCAGCAAATGGCACTGCCCAGGGCAGGGAGGAGAAGCCTGGTTAGGAAGCGCTGCTGAGGCTCTCTCTCCTCTCCCACAGCAGCTGCTGATGTAGTTGGCCATGTATTTTTAAACCCTTGAGAGTCCACCAAGTCAGCCATGGCATGGAGGAGGAATTTTCTGCATTTTTTTTTCCACAGGGAACACATTAAACAAAATTCTCTGGATCTCCAGTACTAAATTTATTGGAGCACAGAGTCAAACAAGGGGATTTTTGGCACCCCTACCACCTCTTTCAACTGTAGCAAATCTGTCCTACAGGTTTACCATCAGTCTGGCAACTTTATGTGGTTTTCTGGTTATTATAAAGCCCACATAGCACCTTTTGTGACAGCAAGAAATGTTCTTTCTCTACACTTTTCCTTATGTCCACCCTGACAAGATGTCTGGTCTCTGTTCCTTCTGGATCATCCCACTCTCCTGTGCTACCCCATCTCCTCTGGAGGTGTCTCTGACAGGAGGTCAGGTCAGGTGGGAAATTTTCTGAATAAGGCTGGAGATGGGAGCTGAGGGGCACCAGGTTTCATGGACATTAATTGTGTTGGTGACGTTGGATTGGAACAGAAGTACCCAGGGACTGCTTGGTTATGGCTTCTTTATGTGAAAAAAACCCTAGGTTTGCCTTAAAAGATGCTGGGACTATGCCTGACTGAGTCAACCCAGTACCACAGCAACCCAAAACTTGCATGAGCCATCGCTGTTCTTGAACTGGACCATATGTGTAAAAATGCTTAAAACCACCTGGGACTAAGGAATCTAAAACTTCTGTGAAGTCCTGGAGTTCTAAATTTGCCCTTTACAACGACTGCATCCATGAGACAATATCCCACTGTAATAAAAATTATTGCTACTGATGTTGCCAACTTCCCCTGGTGATTGCTGTGGTGCTTGATAGACCTTTTGGAACATGTAGCCAGGAAGACCAGAAACCTTGCTGCCCAGGAGGGATGCTACGCTTGGGTGAGGAAGAGGGTGAGAGCAGGCTGTTTCCCTCTGTGGGACTCTTATGTGGATGGTTTTAAGAAATTCTCAATGCTGGGAATATTTTTCTCAAGACCAGCTATGAGCTTCGTAATTGCTTCAGTGTCCTGGAAGGAAAGGCAGCTCAGATATCCACCTTCAAGCCTATCTAAATCCATGTTTTGGTCGCAGCTAGGTAAACTCTTCTTGTGGAATAAAGCCTGGCTTTGCTATTGCAAAGCACAGAAGCACAGATAAATATTACTGCTGTGATTTCCAGGCAGGTTTTGACCAAGTTAGGTCTGGGCAGGTTTCCATGGGGATGGCCAAGGCCACCAAAGAGACAGCAGGCTGGATTTCATGTTGTTTTCCACAAATTGTGGATGTTGCCTGAGGACAAACATTGGGCAATTGTACCAAAGGTCTGTCACCCCTTCCTGTCATTTGCACAGAGGGCACTGGAGGAATAGGATGGCAAAGAGGAGGTGAAGAATCCTATGGCTTCATGTTGGCTGAGGACATCCCATCATCAGAGGTAAGCTGTGTCATGATGGAGGTGATATGTAGACACACAGGGTTTGACTCTGTTGCCATCACACCAGCATCTAGAGCAATTTATGGTGCCCTGGACCATCTGAGATCTCCACCTGGGACTGGTGGACAAGGGTCAGGAGATAGGAGATTAAGCCAGGTGAGCATCTGGGGGAGACTAAAGGGAATGTCAGGTGGCAGTTGTCTAAGTGTGAACAAAAGAATTGAGACCTGGATATTCACAGAGGACAAGGGTCTGTGGCATTCTGAGTGATAAAAACCCAGTTGGGTTTTAGAAGAGTCCTTCCGCATTCTCACATTAACATTTATATACGTTAGTGTGGATTTGCTAGGAGGACTGTAGAGAAACTAGAAAGTAAGAAATGACATTCTTATAGAATATACATAATTTTAAATAAACAGTTACTTAAATTAATATCCTGACTATTCCTGAGTAAATCATAGATTAGAATATCTGGATTATTCTCTTCTATCATGTGTTCTTAAGATAAGATGAAATATAAAGCAGTTTAGAAAATTCAGCCTTTATATATATTTATATACATAAAAGGAACAGGTTGCCCAGAGAAACTGAGGCTGCCCCTCCCTGGCAGTGTTGAAGGCCAGGTTGGATGGGGCTTGGAGCAACCTGGTCCTTTTAGAAATTAGGGGAAATTTCTTCACTGTAAGGGTGATTAGATATTGGAATAGGTTACCCAGGGAGGTGGTGGAGTCACCGTCCCTGGAGGTGTTCAAGAGGCGTCTGGATGTGGAGCTGGGTGATGTGGGTGAGTGGGGATGTAGGTAGGTGTTGGACTGAATGATCTTGAAGGTCTCTTCCAACCTTGATGATTCCATGATTCTGTGATTCTGTGGCCAACCCCATTGGCTGGGGGTTGGAACAAGATGATCTTTAAGGTCCTTTCCACCCCAGACCATCCTATGACTCTATATTATGAATATATACCTAAGTACACACACACACATAAAGATATGTGCACATATATGTGTGTGCTTGCTATATGTTCTCTGTATAAAGGAAAACCACAATTATTAGGGCTCCACATAGCATCCTTTGCAGGACTGCAAAGAAAGGACACTGAGTAAGACATTCAGCTGTCAACATGCTTTCAGCATACAATATTAATTAATATGCAATATTCATTCTTTTATTACACATGTTTTATTGCCAAGAAGGAGGTTAGGGAAATCCATCACTTTTGTGAGCTTGGGTAGCCAAACTGATATTTAGAGTGGATAGTAGTGTACTGTGATTTAAATAACAGATAGGTTAACTACTATATTTAAGAAATTTAAAGTAAGTTTACCATTGAGTATAACAGCTGCATTTCATTCATTGAAGATCTTATCCCAGTCTTGATTCATAAGGGAGTTGATCTGTTCTGTACCACTTTGAGCAGGTGGCCTGGGCACAAATTGGGAAACAGGACAAAAGAGTAATTTTCTCCTATTTCAAGGTCCTTTTCAGGAGGTGATGGGTTGTCGGACCCCAAAAGCTCGGTTCAGAACTCTATGCCTCTAGGAACTCATTTATTGATTTTATATTCACAGTGTTTATTTTTGCCTCTTTACATTTCATTGTTTGATTGTTTAAGTAATTTTCTTTAAAAAAAGAAAAAAAAAATCCAAACCCAAACAATAGAATCAAATGCTCCTGCCTCCTGTACAGCACACATACATGTTCCATCAATTAAATTATACAGGAATGGGATTTCAAATAGCTGTTTTTTTCTGGGTGGTTAAAGCATCTGTCTGGATTTTTCCTATTATATCACTAAATAAACAGGATTTCAGACTCTTGTGACACAGAGACTGATGGTTTCTAAAGGAAGCAAATGTGTCCCTCCTGCCCAGGCCCTCATTGTTGGCTGTCTCCGAGGCAAAGGAAATCCCACACTCCTTGTCCCTGGACCTGCCTCTGTTACCTGTTAAGCTCAATGTGATTTTCAGAGCAAGGACTGGCTTCTTGTGCATTGCAGGAGTCCACAGCAGATTGCCAAACACTGAGGGCTTTGAGATTGGGCTGTCAGAAATCATAATTCACTGACATACCAGCGCTGGGAGTCAGGGCACAGCAGTATAATTATGAAGAAGGTCCATAAAACCCTGCTGTCAGGAAAAATTATGTACTCCTGACTGAAGAAACATTTCAGTATTAGCTCTTCCTTGCCCTCTGCTGGAGAAAGGTGACCTCGGTAGATGGATGCTGTTTGGAGCACAAGAATCATAGAATCACTTTGGTTGGAAAAGGCCCTTAAGATCATCAAGTCCAATCGTAAAACTAACGATTCCATGTCCACCACTAAACCATGTTCTAAAGGTTTTTTCTAGGCTCTTAATAGTATGACCATCAAAACATAACATGTTTTCTGGGCTCTCCTGGGTGCCTTCATGGTCCAGGAGATACCAGTGCTGTCATCAGTCTCTCTGGTCCAAATCCTCTAGGAGTACATGTTTGACCAAAATGTGTTTTCTGGAGGTTGTTTCCTTTGGCTGCCTAGAAAGTGGGTGTGTGTGGAAGTGAGTCCCTCCTTGGAACTTTAACTATTCAAACAAGTTATTTCCTCTGCAATGGATGGAATTTAGATGTGGTAAATGCATGAAAATGAAAATATTCTTGGTGCACAGATATGTGTGTTCTGAGTGACTGCGCTCCTGAAAAAGGTTTGTTCAAACTAGGCTGGTTGCTCAACTCATCTGTGCTCTCAAGACATTATCTACAGCACTCAAGACCTATCAGGAGTTGTTTGGGTTTTTTTAAAACCTTGTGCAAAAACTGAGCTTCCCTAATGTAGCTGTTTAAGTGCTGTGGTAGGTATCTCCAGGCTTCAGGAGGTCAACACCAGGCACCATGGTGGGCCAGCCCTGTAGAATCTGGTCCCCACTGGACCCAAACCAACAACTTTCAGTATGTATGCCAGGATGCTTTGTTCACAGCCCATGATGGATCAATGTGTTGTACACAAACCAGGGTGGTGTAAGGTGCTTTTTGGAAGAGCCAACTCATGTCAGAGAAAGGGGAGGGCGCTCACGAGGTGTCACCATCTCTTATCGGTTGCTGGGAAGTGACATGTCCACTGATGGGAATCGCTGTGAATAGACCATGTCCTTGGCCAGCTGGTCTCTGGCAGCTTTGTCATCACAGGAATATATACAGACAACTGTTCTGGGGCAAGACATCACTCTTTGAAGCTTCCCATTAAAACTTCTTTGTCCAAAGGTGCCTCAGAAAGAGGTCAGTGACAGAAGTGGCAGGAGGACTGGTTGAAGGCAGTGGAACATCTTCCTTGTGAGGAGAGGCTGAGGGAGCTGGGGCTCTTCAGCTTGGAGAAGAGGAGACTGAGGGGTGACCTCATGAATGTTTATCAATATGGAAAGGGTGAGGGTCAGGAGGATGGAACCAGGCTCTTCTCAGGGATGGCCAGTGATGGGACAGGGGGGAACTGGTGCAAGGTGGAACACAGGAGGTTCTGGGTGAACATAAGGAAGAACTTTGTCACTGTGAGAGTGACAGAGCCCTGGGCCAGGCTGCCCAGAGAGGCTGTGGAGTCTCGTTCTCTGGAGACATTCAAACCCCACTGGATGCATCCCTGTGTGACTGCTCTGGGTGGTCCTGCTCTGGCAGGGGATTGGACTGGGTGATCTTTTGAGGTCCCTTCCAACCCCTGACATTCTCTGATTGTGTGTGATTGAGAGGAGGCAGGTAGTCCTACCTGCTTTGTGACCACTGACTTCCTGACTGACCACTGCGACCCCTCTCCTGAAGTCCTCTAGCTGAGCTGAAGGTGTAGCTTCTACAGCAGTTTAAACTCATAAGGAGAAAAATATTTATCTTCCTGATAATATTTTTTGCTTCTCTAAAAAGAAATGAATCATTCCAAGATGTGTATTTTTGCACCTTAGTTAAATCCTCATAAACAATTGGAATGTGCAATGCTTGGTATTTCATTAATGAATGCATTTGGCTGATTATTACAGTCAATAATGGTGATTCTGAACAGTTTGAGTAGTTTGTATTATTTTTAAGATTGAATTGGAACCTGCAGCAGTAAATGATGGTGGAGAGATACTTTGAGGCTTTCAGCTAACACACATTGTAGAGGTGTTATGGAGAGAAGAGATAGATGACTCTCTAGCTTTTTAATGTAAAGATATTTTCAAGGACTTACTACTGGCTTGTAAGCTACAAAAATGACTATTATTTGAATAATTAAAGTTTCTGATTGTTTATTATCCAGAGAAATTAGAACAACTTAAGTCATTATGATGACTATCTACACATATATGACACTATGATTAGCTACACATATCTGAAGCAAAATACGTGATAATTAAATAAAATAGACATTTTAGTAATTAACCAACTTGCCACAAATATAAAGCACTGCACCATATGAGCTGCTGTGAAAGAAGTTAACTCCATCCCAGCCAGAGTCAGTACCCTTTGTTCAAATAAAAATGGATAAAACTATAAATGGAAATAGTGACGATTTTGTACGTGTAGCAGCATTACCTATAAGTTATAAAAGAGACCTGAGAAAATCTTGCTTATTTTAGAAGACTTGGATAAAAGTTAGAGGAAATCAGTTGCATTCCTTATTTTTTTTTCTGATTTGTAACGTCCAGAGTGCATGGGAATCAGATACAGGAGTCCTTGGTGAAGCTAGTGTAGGCTCACTTTCCAGGTGATGGGAAGAAAATCCAAATATTCACCTAATTCTTGTAAATTTTATAGGCATAAGTGAATGTTCTTAATTTCAAACGATGTACTTTCAAATACATTTTTTGTCTGAAAATGGTATTTCAATAGATTTAATCTAGAACATTTACTCTATTGCATAAATGACAATTTTTATGAACAAAATGCAGGTCATATGTCATAAATAGTGTTTGGGCCATTTAATGACAAATACAGGAGAAATGCATGACCTCTTTCTGCTTTCATTCTTAACAGCTGTTCTCTTTGGTGAGGCTGAATTTGGACATGAAGATCTTTTCCCTTTTCTTTGCTGTTCTCCTCTTAGTGCTCCAAAGCACTTCAGGTAAGAGCCACATAAAATCAAAGTAAATGCAGAGGGAAGTTTGAGAGTATGGAGAACTTAGAATATAAAGAAATAGGAATAGGAATAGGGATAGGAATAGGAATAGGAATAGGAATAGGAATAGGAATAGGAAAAGGAAAGAGATAGGAGTAGGAGTAGGAATAGGAATAATAGAAATAGGAATAGGAATAGGAATAGGAATAGAAATAGAAATAGAAATAGAAATAGAAATAGAAATAGAAATAGAAATAGAAATAGAAATAGAAATAGAAATAGAAATAGAAATAGAAATGGGTTTTAGTCCCTTTGCTCAAGGCCAACAAGTGCTGCCACCACGTTGGCCAAACTTCAGCAGTGGACACCAGCTGGGTTCATTGGATCCACTGAACCCTCCTGCTTGTGAAAATAAGGGAATTTAATGGTATTTATGTGTCCAGCCTGCAGGCAGACTAGAATATTGCTGTCATGCTATAACCTTGACTTGTTCTTAGTCTTCTTTGGGAAGGAAAATCAAGACTCTGGGTTGGTTTTGGTTTTTTTGTGCAGGTTTCATGCGTCCACCTAATAACGATGTGCAATGCAAACAGGCTGGGGGTATCTGTTCCACTGACCACTGTCCTTCACCCAACACGAGGTTCTTTGGACGTTGCCAGGAAGGGGTCCTTTGCTGTCGGATTGTGGTGAGTTATGGATTTCTTGAAGATAAAGTGTTTCTTGGAGGGATCAGTTCGTTAATCCCTTTCACACATCCAGTTTGCCCTTCAGATGTGAAGCTCCCCTGGTGCAAACCGCAAGGGAGCAGAGGCTGTGCAGGCAGATGTAGGATTTCCTGAGGATTTCCTCACTAGTTCCCTCTGCAACGTTAATGACACAGCTCAAGTGCCTCAAGGGAAAGTTCACAGTCAAATCTCTTTAGCAGAGATAAGTAATAAAAGAAAAGTCCTTGGAGAAGGACTTGTGACAAAGGCAGGGAGTGATGGGACGAGGGGGAACGGGTTCCAACTGCCAGAGGGGAGATGGAGATGGGATGGGAGGGAGAAATTGTTTGGTGTGAGGATGGTGAGAGCCTGGCCCAGGGTGCCCAGAGAAGCTGTGGCTGCCCTTCCCTGGCATCGTTGAAGGCCAGGTTGGATGGGGCTTGGAGCAACCTGGTCTGGACTTGATGACCCTGGAGGACCCTTCCAACCATAATGATTCTATGATTCTATGATTCTATGGTGGGAGGTGTCCCTGCCCATGGCAGGGGGTGGCACTGGATAAGCTTTAATGTCTCTTCCAACCCAAACCAGTCTGAGATTCTGTGATTCTGAGTATTTAGCTAGAAATTTCTCTGCTGTTCCCATTAGCTGGTTCAGACTGCTCATGATGAGTAATACGGGATTCAGTGAACGCTGTCTACAGACCTGAGACATTTGGGTCAGGTTCATAGGAAACCTGCATGTTTCACACTCCAAAGTCTTCAACAGTCTGAAAAACAACCTGGAAATCACATTGTTCTGCTAGATGTTTTCTCCAGCTCCATAATTCTCCAATTTTAGGCAAAAACAAGACATAAAATCTTCATTTTTCTTTAATTCCTTCCTAAAATCCTAAAGTTCAGCCTGTATCTTTACTCCAACCTAAAACTGTAGAAACAAACACCCAGAAAAACCTGCACTCTGCTTCCACTGATTCCAATATTTCATTTTCTGTTTCTTTTTGCTGGAAGATGCTGTAGCTAGTCTTAGTTTTGGAGACTCTTATTTAAACTTTGCTCAATATCAATAGCAGAGATGTTAAAAACAAAGCAGGAACAGCAGGTGAAATTCCTGTCCACAGCAGAGATTTTAAGATGAGAAGGAAGGTTCAGGTACAGCGACCTGGCAATGCATTATTAAATAAAATAGAAAGATAATTAATGTTTAAAAATCATCACCATCAGAACTATGAATATCCTACTAAGAATTGAGGAGTTATCTGGGAATATCAGCTCTTTGTATACAATCTGAAAGTTCTTTCCTTTTTTGCAGTATGATGAGTGACCGTTGGCATCTCAGACTGGCTAAGAAGGTCTTCTGTCAGTTTAGGAGACACATCATCCTCTTGGAAAATCTGGAATTTTGAGCTGAAAATATGCATTTACCACACACATGCACACATCAAAACATGAACAACAGAAAGAAAACAAACTCTACCACAAAAAAACCAAAACACTTTATATCTTGAAGAAATTTCAAGGCAATTCTTGAACCACCCAGAAAAGACCAACATTTCTCATTTTTCTAAAATGTGTTTATATTGAAACTATATTGCAGGCAACAACATCTATCCCAGAGAGCAGATCACCAACATGCAGAAGTCTGTCTCCACGAGAGGATGCAGAGCAGGTTCTTGATTTGTCCCTCAAATCTGATACTCACTATATTCCTTTCCTTTTAGAATTAACAGTAATGTGATTAGCACTAGAAGACAGTGTCTCTTGGAGACACTGAATGCTCAGCTGGGGTGTTCATATTTCATAGTCTACATATCTCCATAAATTTTAATAAACTTGCTCCTGTGAGCAAGACCTTGTGTTAGACCCTTACACCTGTGAGGAGTTGTCTTGCTGTGTGTTTTTGCTGAAGGATCTGGCTCTCATCCCACCTGAGGTCCACATGACATGTACCTTGTGGCAAACATGTCCAAGAAGATGAGAAGAAACTAAACCCAGGTATGGACAGGAATATGACCTGGTCCTGTTCATTAATAGATTGACCAGTAACTGTCAAGAATAACTCCCTGAAACCCACAGTTATTAGTCTTGTAGAAAGCTGGCACAAACTGACCATGTACAAGGCCTGTGACAGTCCTAAAACCACCCATAGAAGCTCATGACATGGAGAGCAGAGATAGTTTTAGTCACTCCTTACCTCAGATCCTGTTGACCTTTGCATTAACACACTGGGGTTTTAGGGATGGGGAAGGGAAGCAGGAGATATGTCTATACTTTGTAACAGCAGGTGCTGAGACTCCAGGCTGATGGACGTGCAGCCCACTGTCCCCAGGTATAATGGTGTGGTGATCAATAATTTGACATAATAAGGACATGGAGCTGTTGGAGAGAGTCCAGAGGAGGCCACAAAGATGATCACAGGGTTGGAGCAGCTCTGCTCTGGAGACAGGCTGAGAGAGTTGGGGGTGTTCAGCCTGGAGAAGAGAAGGCACCGGGGAGACCTTGGAGCACCTTCCAGTGCCTGAAGGGGCTCCAGGAAAGCTGGAGAGGGACTGGTGCCAAGGGCAGGGAGTGATGGGACGAGGGGGAATGGGTTCCAACTGCCAGAGGGGAGATGGAGATGGGATGTGAGGGAGAAATTCTTTGGAGTGAGGGTGGTGAGAGCCTGGCCCAGGGTGCCCAGAGAAGCTGTGGCTGCCCCTGCCTGGCAGTGCTGAAGGCCAGGTTGGATGGGGCTTGGAGCAACGTGGTGTGGTGGGAGGTGTCCCTGCCCATGACAGGGGGTTGGAACAAGATAACCTTTAAGGTCCCTTCCAACCCAAACCATTCTGTGATTCTATAGCTAGTTTAGGATTCAGAGAAGTAAACTCTTGTCAACATGATTCTGGTGTAGACTAAACAGAGGCAGCAGGAGTAGAATGACATGAATGTGGTGAGGCAGTTTCCAGACCTAAAGAATCACAGAATCACAGAATCACAGAATTCTAGGGTTGGAAGGGACCTCGAAGGATCATCTAGTCCAACCCCCCTGCCGGAAGTTGGACTTCTGCCACCCTGAGGTTTCTCTGCATTGCCATTCTCAGTGCTTCAGGTTGGGCTAGCAGATGTGACCCTGCAGAGGAGAAGAGGACTGAATCTGTCTCCAAAACCCTCCTGATGCTCTGGACTGGGATGACAGAGGGATTGCACTCGAGTGCTTTTTGATTCCTTAATAAATATGTTGCCACACAAACGACTACAACCCAGACACTTTGCAGGGTGATTTAACAGGACTCAGTGACACTTGCACTTAAATTAACTTAATTTAGTTAAATAAATGGCATTTACAGGTTGATTTTTATAGACAATAGAAACAGCAAACACCACCTGGACATACATAAGCAAATGTCAGCAGCGTGGTTTCACAATGACTTGCTTTTATTAGAATTGAAACTGTAAATCTCTTTATCGGGGTACAAGAACTCCTCTTCAGATCTTTTTGTGCTCCTAAGTGTCTTCACCCCCATGGGCAAGGCTCCCCAGGCTTGCACCAAGGCTGGGATTCATTGATGACAAAAGATGGGAGATGTCTCAGATGCCCAGAGCTCTTGTCTTTGTGGTCAGTGAGGTGCCATTTTTAGGAACTGGGTGTCCTGCAAAGAAAAATCAGGTGCTTAGCTAGTCCACCTATCTCCATCCAAACAAGTAAATTATCCCTTGCCATCCCAGACTACTGTAGACATAAGGTGGCATATAGGATTAAAAACTACCAGAGATCCTCGTGATCTGGATTGCTGACCTGAGTTTCTGGCCATAAGACAGCCCAAATAAAATGAAGGATGTGGATGTTACCACTCAGCACACACCACAGTTGCAGTGGCTCATGGCTCATGTTTAAAACTAATAAAACCAATTTAGGAATAAGGAGTCACTTTCACCCATGCCCTCCATGTCTTTTTTGACAAGGCGTCTCATGTTTTTTGCATCCTTCAGCATCATGTTTCACAGAAAACCAATTATTAATTAATAATAAAATGATAAAATTATTTGATGGGGTCCAAAAAAGAGGTTAATCTGCTACAGCTCCTTGGGTATGAAACGCCACCAACTGCACAGCCAGACCATGGTATTACAGAATCACTTCAGATGGGGGTATCACCTATAGATGCAGCTGCTTTCTCGTGGGTGCTGGTGATATCAGGGATATGTTCTTAGCAATATTAGATGTGCAAACTGCAGGTCCCTCCCTGCTCATCATCAACCTCTCCCTCTGGTTTTTCAGACTGGTGTTTTTGACACCACAAGGCTCTGCCTTTTTGTTAGCAGCCACAAAGCCCAGCACTTAGCGAGTGTTTTTTGAGAGTGCAGGGGGCTGGAGAAGGTGACCTGTTGGGTCCCAAAAGGTGGAAGAGCCCAGTAAGTCTATTTTCTCTTTGTACAGTTAGAATCATAGAATCATTATGATTGGAAGGGACCTCCAGGGTGATCAAGTCCAACCTTTATCCCATCATATTCCTAACCATTAGACCATTAGACCATTAGACCTCAAGTGCCTCATCAACCCGTTTTTTGAACACCCCCAGGGACGGGGACTCCCACACCTCCCCCGGCAGCCCATTCCAGTGCCCAACCACACTCTCAGTAAAGAACTTCTTCCTAATCTCCAACCTAAACTTCCCCTGATGGAACTTGAGGCCATTTCCTCTCATCCTGTCATTAGCAAGTGGGGAGAAGAGACCAAAACCAGCCTTACTACAACCTCCTTTTAGGTAGTTGTAGAGGGAGGTTGATGATGATGATGATGACTAGATGATCTTTCGAGGTCCCTTCCAACCCCTAGGATTCTGAGGTTGTAGTGAGTTCTTTCAAGGACTTCATCTTACCACTTGCAGCATTTCAGCTTCCCACCACGGCAGGTCCCGATGTCAACCAGAGGAGCAGAGCAGGCAACAAACGAGCAGGAGCCCCGGTTCTGGCGGCATTCTAAGGTGTCAGCAGCCTCTTGGCTGGAAGCTGCAAAAAGCCACAAGGGAAAATCCATGTTTATTTGTCAAGACCAAGGATTGGAGAGTTGCAGCATCAGGTTTACCTGGTGTGATATGTGGTTTCCTGCCACAGTGCTTGGTTTGTGACTGGGGTAACCTGAGCACACCTTCTTGAGGTCTTTACACCCATATGAAATGCAAACTAACCAGAGGAGCAGGTTGTAGTGCTCATGCTATGGACAGTCTGCCTGACTAATAGTGACCCAAAGATAAGGGTCTGCTTCCTTAACATTTCTCCTGGAGACCTGTGCTTGTCATTCCAGACACACACAGAAATACAACATTATGTGAAAAAGCCATAGGAAACACAGAAAAAAGTGCTTTTAAAATTAATCTCACACTTTTTAGAAAACAAAAAGTTCTGATATGCAAATAAAAATGTCCTAAATGAGTTTCTTAAAACTTTTGTTTCAAGTCTCAGCAAATCTAATGCTTATTTATGACTCATAACCATTATCTGCTACTTTAAATAGTTTCCTCACAGGAAGCATTGAGCATTGTGAACATGAGTAGCATGCTCACAGGAAACCTGTGTCCTGTGTTGTCATGTAAGATATTGTACAGCTAACACAGGTGGCATAAGGCTTATAGAATCATAGAATCACAGAGTGGTTTGAGTTGGAAGGGACCTTAAAGCTCACCCAGTCCCAACCCCTGCCATGGGCAGGGACACCTCCCACCAGACCAGGTTGCTCCAAGCCCCATCCAACCTGGCCTTCAACACTGCCGGGGAGGGGCAGCCACAGCTTCTCTGGGCAGCCTGGACCAGGCTCTCATCACCCTCACCCCAAACAATTTCTTCCTCACATCCAATCTCAATCTCCCCCCTTTTAGCTTAAAACCATTCCCCCTCATCCTATCACTCCCTGCCCTTGTCAAAAGCCCCTGTCCACTTCTTCTGTAAAGTTGGGGCAGCTGGCAAGAACCTCTTCTGCCTTCTAAATGCACAGATATACAAGGCTCCAGGTGATACAAAAGACCCATTTTAAACATACAAAAATAGCACAATACGAATCTCATGCTGAACATCCCAGTGGGAACAAATAATATTTAGCCTGGAAATACTCTGGACCCAGACTTAGAGTTGGCTTTTCATCTGAGACATGTCTGGGCTGATCCTCTGATGATGGTGGATCTCAGGTCTTTGTTACCACCTGAACCTCTTCAGTTCTGAACTGCATGGTAAAATCAGCATAGCACTGGCTGAACCATACAGAGCACTAGCAGCAAACGTCACTGAATTTATTTTACAGTGTATATGTAAGTATATAAAACATTTTAGATAGACAAATATGAATTCCATTGGTTTGGCTGTGATTAAAAACTGTTTTTTGTGAAGCTTTAGGGGGCCTACAGGAAAGCTGGAGAGGGACTGGTGCCAAGGGCAGGGAGTGATGGGACGAGGGGGAACGGGTTCCAAGTGCCAGAGGGGAGATTGAGATGGGATGTGAGGAAGAAATTGTTTGGTGTGAGGGTGGTGAGAGCCTGGCCCAGGGTGCCCAGAGAAGCTGTGGCTGCCCCTCCCTGGCAGTGTTGAAGGCCAGGTTGGCTGGGGCTTGGAGCAACCTGTTCTAGTGTCTCAGCACCCTCACAGCAAAGAATTTCTAGATGGTCTTTAAGATCCCTTCCAACCCAAACCATCCTATGATTCTTTCCTCTGAACTTCTTGCTAATCACAAACCTGATCATCTTATCCAGGTCTTTCTGTGCCAGGTCAATCCACATCTGCCATCAAACTGGGCACTATGCTGAATTTGAAAGGCACTTAAGCTGTATTCAAAGTTAGACCTACCACAGTTTAACCAGTTTGTCCCAGTGGTTCTCAAGTCTTTTCTCTTAATCACATGTTATTCAAGGATTGTGTGTTGCTGATTTCACTCAGCTGTTTTTAAAGGCTTCGTTAGACTTTGATTTCCCCTTTCTCCTAAATTTAAAAGCCCTATAGTGTTATGGGTCTTTTCTGTACGTACTTCTTTATGATGTAAAATAACTTACTGCCCTTTCCCAGAAACTCTACTGGAATTGCAGCATCCCTACAGCCTTCTCAGGGGTCACAGTTTGCTTTGAAATTGAGAATATTTTATTGTAATGCATAAATAGGAGAAGTCCAGGAAAGCAATCAAGAAGCACTCAGTTCAGTCTTTCTCTATAACTCCTACAGGTGATTGCTTTTGGCCTAAGTGATTCTACATTTCCTCCTTGAGTAGACAGACATAGAATTATAGAATTGTGTTCATTGGAAAAGACCTTTAAGATCAAGTCCAACTGCTGAACATGTGTTGGTCTAGGAAATTAGGTACAAATTTGAGTTTACTGCAAACAAAAGCAGGGATGAAGATAGCTGAAACATCTCTGAAATCCCCCAAACATCCAAGAATGATGCATGTTCTTCAAAACATCTTAATACACATGGACAGCATAGAGTTATGAGCCACAGTCATAGCTACTTTGTTTCCAAAAATAAAGGAGGGTCAACTAATTTAGAAGCTGTCAGGAGCTCTGTGAGAAGAGAAAGCTCTCACATTGCAGGGTTGGGTCTTAAGTCTCAGCCTAAGAGTTGCCTCAGTTCACAGCAATATTTTTTTTTATCATATGACTGAAACACAAGATGGTAGAAAGAGACCATCAGGAACACTGTCAAGGACCTCGACTCAATAGCTTCAAGATTAGGACTATGACTAGGGAAGGGGACTTGGAAATATGAAAGTCTTGGAGTCCAAGAGCACAGAGATAATCTGAACTGAACTCCAATGGACTTCTTTGCACAAGCACCCTCTTAGCCTTCATCTCACCTGTTTTCAATCTTACCTGGAGCAGCCTGGAAGAGGAAGAATAGAACAGCAACGAGGAAGAAAAGGATTCTCATGGTTGCCAGTTGGTAGTTGGATAGTCTTCTGCAGGTGTGAAGATACTCCAAGATGGACAGAATCTGGTGTCCGAGGCAGAAGATGTCTAGTCCCTCTACTTATAAAGGCCTTGGGATGGAGCAGTGCAGACAACCAGGGGGGTGGAGGAGTGGTTTTCTGAGGAACAATGAGTTCATTGCCCTATTACTATAGAGACTGGTGATGTATGAAGATGTTGCAACCTAATACATTTGACTATGTCTGACCTGAGCAATGACCAAATCCTGCTAGCTGACCTGAGCAGCCAACTCACCCTGTGCTCACATGCCCTGTGCCAGCTGGTGGGCTGTATCTGGAGAGGACACAGGATTGGTGGAGGTGGGAGGTGGGGTCCTGTGATGTGTAAACCATGCAGATCTGCTGATGCTCCATGGCTCTTCGCCATGGTCTTGTGACAGCCTCCCCCTCATCCACCAGGCACAGTGAGCATGGCAAAGGCAGGGCAGCTGGCCTGCAAGGCTATGTGGAACAAGGAGGCAACAGACCCTCCCCCTTGGGTGCAGGAAAGGATCAGAGCTTCAGTCCTTGATTGGATCAGAGGTGTAGGGCTGCAGTTGAAGGAGGCAGAGTAAGGGTAAAAGGGTTGTGGACATTCTCCATCTTGGCTATGAAGTCTGCAGACGTGGTAGTAGCTCCATTCTCCCAGATGTTCTTCTAGCATGGTTTAGGGCTCAGTTACTCTGTGCATCTGATATTTGTGACTTTAGCCATGAATTTGTACCAAACCTTGAAGAATAAATCATTAGACAGGAAGGACTGGACACTCCTGTGTGTTATGCCACGCTATCATAGGAGACTATGTCCCAACTGTCTTTCAGCAACCAACTAAGCTCTGTCTTGAAAATGGTGAGGTCACATTGCTCAGTGATGCTCCAGACACAGAATTCCCATACCCACTCTGATCGTTTGAACCTTCCAATGTCTAATCTCTGTGGAGAGTCTAAACCTACTCATTCTCTGCTCAAAATTACTTGGATTTAGTAAAATTTTTCCTGGCTGCTATTCACCTTCCTGATGTTGTTGTGAAGAGACTCACATCTCTCTCTCTGATTTTGTAGATACAACACACCAAGTCTATTTGGTGGATGAAAACCTGGACATGAGCCAGCAGTGTGCACTTGTAACCTGGAACACCACTGGGATCCTGGGCTGCATCCGCATCAGTGTGAGCAGCAGGGCCAGGGAGGGGATTGTTCTCCACTACTCTGTGAGACCCCCTCTGCAGTGCTGGGTCCAGTTCTGGGGTCCCCAACATCAGAAGGACATGGAGCTGTTGGAGCAAGTCCAGAGGAGGCCACGAAGATGCTCAGAGGGCTGGAGCAGCTCTGCTCTGGGGACAGGCTGAGAGAGTTGGGGGTGTTCAGCCTGGAGAAGAGAAGGCACCGGGGAGACCTTGGAGCACCTTCCAGTGCCTGAAGGGGGCCTATAAGAAAGATGGGGCCAGATTTTTAGCAGGACCTCTTGTGATAAGACAAGGGATGATTTGAAACAAAAAGAGGGGAGATTCAGATTAGAAATTAGGAAGAACTTATTTACAATGAGGGTGGTGAAACACTGGCACATGTTGCTCAGAGAGGTGGTAGATACCCCATCCCTGGAATTATTCAAGGTCAGGTTGGATGGAGCTCTGAGCAATGTGATTTAGTTGAAGATGTCCCTGTTCACTGCAGGGGGGCTGGACTAGATGACCTTTGAAAGTTCCTTCCTACGCAAACTATTCTGTGGTTCTATGACTCTACTTGTGTATGACATCTCCACAACTTTTAACACCTTTCAACCTTTTTCTGTATCTGAAAGAAAAAATCAGAGATTTCTTTTCATGCATGTGAGAGATTAGCCATATACATGTTGGACCAGAGGACATTTCACCAGATCTTTTTACTGCACTCTTAATACTTTGTGCTTATCTTCAAGAAATGCCACTCCTGAGACACATGAGAACTGCAAGTGTGGTTTGGTTTTTTTTTCAAACAATATAATCCAAGAATCATTAATGAAATCAAGTCATGAGGGTGCTTAATTTTCTACTGCTTCAGTAAAAGCAGCAGACTGAAACGATGGACAGTAACAGCAGGAGGTGAGCTATGACCACATGAAAAGAGTAGAGGAGTCTGTGCCTGGTAAACTGGCTGCTACAGGGTATAGGGCATGAAGAAGGTGCTTGTTTGTGAAAAAACCAACCCAACACATCAGCTTGCTGTGTCAACAATAGGATTTTAAAAACAAGCACAAATCTTTATGTTGAAGGGCAAATGAGGAGGTTGAGGAGGGCCAAGAGGGTGCAGGTGGCAAAGCAAATTCCCCTCTATACTTCATGAATATTTGATTTGATTTAAAATTGATTTTTCCCTGCTCAGCATGTTGGGCAACTGTGTAATGCTGGCAGGACAGATTGGACTGGCAGCATTGCCATGGCCACCTGAGGTCCAAGGGAAGGAGGGGAAGCCTCATATCTGTCTGTCTCATGTGAGGGGCACAACACCCAGAAGATGCTTCAGGGTATCAAGCCCACTTCTTCTCTTTGCGCCTCTCCGACTGCCCATGGTGGGTTGCTGTGATGATGTTCTTGGGGAACCTGATGAGAAGATGGAGCTTCAGACCTCTGCCAGGCAGGTGAGAGAACTGGGGCAGGCAGTGGTAGTGTAAGGAAAGGCCATGTATTTTCACATATGTTTAGAGGCAGAGGCACAGGTTCCTAAATGGGCTTTGCCTTTAGTTGGTGTCATCACCAACCCCATCCGTGGAGATGAAGGGTACAGAAGGTGGAATCATTTGCACCTCATTGTGTTCTCTACTGTGTTGCCTCCCTCTTTTGCTTCAGGAAGGGGATGAAGAAGGAATCCTCTGTCATCTCTCCTCTGTTTTCCTCCTGAAGATGTGAAAAGAAGTTTTGAGGACTCAATCTTTTATATTAAAGCATTCTGTGTCTCTGTGTGTGCTGGAAATTTATTTTATGCAAGACATAGAGAACATGGACCAGCTCTCTGATTTCCATTCTGTGAGCTAGGACATAGACACAACCCCACAACTCCAACCACTGTATGCACCTGCTGAAGGTTTCAGACAGGCACCCCATCCACACGCATCCTCAGCTTCATTTCTGAACACAGAGCATGGCCAAAAAGAGGGAAAAAAAGGGACAGTCCATGGTCATAAAACATGACCAGCCAGAAGGAAACCATCAAGCGTGAAGTTTGATTGTAAAAATAACAGGATCATAGAATCATAGAATCATTATGGTTGGAAGGGACCTCCAGGGTCATCAAGTCCAACCTTTATCCCATCATATTCCTAACCATTAGACTATTAGACCATGGATTTAACAGAGAAGGAAAATGTGCTTGTGTGCTCCTTGCATAATTCTCCTCCTGCCTGTCCTAGGCAGCACAAGGGACAGGAGTGTTTGTTTTGGGGACTGAGGCTGCTGAGCAAACCCTGACAGGGTCAGCCCACGCGGTCACACATTGTTCAATGCTCTTTGGAACTAAACAACGTCAGGGGGAGTGAAGGAAGGGGGAACACCTCCATCCTCCCCCCCTCACCCTCACAGCTCCAGCTGGAGCGTGGCAGCAATGGTTGTCCCAGGTGCAGGCTCCCTCCAGGGAAAGGTAAATACACTGGGGGCAATAACAGCCCCCTTCAAGACTGGTTGGCACTGGCAAAGAGACTGCAAATATGCTCCATTCCTCCCTTCTCCTTTAGCACCAGGAGAAGACAGAATCATAGAATTATAGAATTGTCTTGGTTGGAAAAGATCTCTAAGATCATCAAGGCCAACCCTTAACCCAGCACTGCCAAGGCCACCACTAACCCATGGCCCTCAGCACCACATCTACACGGCTTTGAGATCCCTCCAGGCATGGGGACTCCACCCCTGCCCTGGGCAGCCTGTGCCAGGGTCTGACAGCCCTTTGGGGAAGAAATTGTTCCTAATATCCAATCCAAACCTCCCCTGGCACTTGGGGCCATTTCCTCTTGTTCTATCAGGTGCTGGCAGAGAAAGCAGTAGAGCTGCTACTGATGGGAACCTGTTGATGTGTCTGTTAGGGTTAATATTTGACCAGGTAGCAGAGGAGGGGGTTGGGGGATTTTTCATGGGACCTGTCCCTGTGAAGAAAAGGCAACTTGTCACCCAGAAAGAGTAAATTCATCTCTTTGCCTCACTGCTCCCTGGAGCGGATTTTTTGTTGGTTGTTTGCATTTTCAGCTTGGGAAATTGTCACTTGTAGTCTGTTTTCTGGGCAAGGAGTGCAAATGTCTTTGGATCTGAAAGAGAGTCCTTGCTTATAATTACAACTGAAGGGCAAATAATCTGCCAGAGCAGAAGGGAAGAATTAATTTAGTGAAGATCTCCTATGGTCTAGGAGTCAGAAAACAGATGGCAGCAAGCAGGGGTGTTGAGTTCCCCTGTCCCAAAGTTAAATCAATGAGAAAATGATGGTGAGAGGCAGGCATTTGCAGGCACAATGAAGATGGCAGTGGGTGGAAGGTACACGATGTTCGTTCCCCTTGATGGAGCACTTGATAGATGCTGCTCATGCATGAGACTAGGTTTCAGTGGGGGAACTCCAGTTCAAGTGACTGAAATGGCTGTCCAAGATCAGCCACGGGAACATCTCTAATCTGGCACCCTGCCATGGGAAAGAGCTGTGAGAGAAAATTTCTGTAAAGTCCATATCTCAATCACCATTTTGATAACTGACCCATTCTTCAGGTGATCAAGGAGGAGATTTTTCCTGCATTTTTCTTTTCTCACATAGCTTGAGATGCACTATCAAAGAGTTTGGTTCCAGCTGCCTTGGAACAAGACAATCTTTAAGGTCCCTTCCAACCCAAACCATTCTATAATTCTATGATTCTATGAATAGAACAAGACTTTAATTCATTTTTATTACTGCTACTGAACAGAGGCCTGATGTTTTCAAAACCAGTGTATATATCATGGGCAACAGGGGAGGTGCCTGAGGACTGGAGGATAGCAAATGTCACTCCAGTCTACAAGAAGGGCAAGAAGGAGGACCCGGGTAACTCTAGACTGGTCAGCCTCACCTCCATCCCTGGAAAGGTGATGGAACAACTTGTTCTTGGCACTATCTCTAG
>VZRW01002703.1:27631-75415 GCA_013398125.1 Aegotheles bennettii
CCCCGCCTGGATGCGTTCCTGTGTGATGGACTCTAGGTGACCCTGCTCTGGCAGGGGGGTTGGACCGGATGATCCTTCGAGGTCCCTTCCAACCCTAGAATTCTGTGATTCTGTGATCACCCCAAATCTTGTTTCTGGGTAGAGATAGGTCAGACCCCATCACTGTGTTTGTGAAGTCAGGTATATATATACATATATATTTATTTATATATGTACATATATATATGTGTATATATGTATATCTATAAAATTTGCAATACTAGAAGTGTTTATTGAGTGCCATTTTATCATCCAGTCACTCACTATCAAGAATTGCTTATACAGTCCTTCACACTCAACTTCCAGCCTTGTCATGCTGAATGCTTTAGGATCCTCATTAAATCTGTTTGCTGTTTTAGCCCTTCCCTTTTCCACATCACTTGGGAATAGGTGAGACTGCACAGACTTCACTTGTTTAAAAAGATTGCATGGCTCAAAAGGCCTTGAGTCAAAACCAGAGAAAATAATTGTTAGTAACAAATAAAAGATGACAGTTATTGGTTTAAGAAGACATTTATTTTTGTGTGTGAATAAAATAATAATATATATATTGCTTCACATCCTCCAAGAGCTGCATGAACCTGAAGTGATTGAACATCCAAACATCCCTGTGAGGTAGGCTGGAATAGGTGGCCAAGGTGCCAAAGTGGCTTGTGTATTAAAAGCAAAAAAGGGAGTGGTTTCAGCAAGGAAAAACCTGGATCTCCAGAAGCAGTGTGCTAACAGGACGTGCCCTCTGGAAGCTTCATTTAATGCTCATTTGCAGGAGGGTTTAGATAGAGGAGGAATCCATCAAAATCACCTCCTCAAGGCAGTGGAAATGTTGCTGGTACAGGGGCACTGACCCAGGAAAGCCTTCTCTTCTTACTCTGCCACAATCCTGTAAGGTTACAAAGGGTCTTATTAATTTGTTGAAGTATAATCTAAACTCAATATCTAAAAGCCTCAGTATCTGCTAATTACCTTTCAGAATAAGTGTACAGGGTGAGCTCAGCCTGCAGGTTTAAAACCTACATTTAGATGCCTCCATGGAAGGGTCCTCCTGTGTACTGCTGTGTCTAGGTCTGCAGACATCCAGTCCACAAGAACTATGGTCACTGACAAACCAGTTATATTACCATGGCAGGAGGGGTGGAATTAGATGATCTTTAAGGTCCCTTCTAACCCAAACCATTCTAGAATTCTATGACTCTTGTAATAATATTTTGGTTCAGCTCACTCCAAAATAAAGATTGAGGATTTGATTTAGTTACTGAATCACACAAGTCTAGTGCCATTTGAAGAGCTCTGGGCTATCTCCTTGACCTCCAGCCATCTTTTCTGAAGAACAATGTTTTCCCATAGGTCAGGAGCTACCTCAGCCAGACATGTATATATGGTTTAAATACTCAAATGCCACCAAACATCTCAATGTAGCTAACTGACACTCCATCTTCAATGATTTCTTCTCAAGCAAGTCAATAGGTTGAATCCTGAGCTGGAAAAGAATTTATATTGTACCTCAGAATACCCTGCTGGTTTCGACTTCTACTGCTGTATTGATCAACCCAGTTGAAAATCTAGCAGCCCAATAGGAAGAGTTTTAATCCTGCACATTAGCATCCATTAATATCACATATGGGTACATTCTTCCAAGAAAGAGTATTTCTGTAGAAAAATTACACCTAGAACCAAACTCAAGAGGTCTTGTTTGTTTCCTAGCCTCAGTTCTCCTTTGATCAGACCTAACAGATGTTCTCATAGAAATTCGATGTTGGATATCTACCATCTGCTCCTCCCAGTCTGTTTGCTATCAGGAGAAATTGCTTCCTAAATAGAATGTTCATTCACAGAGGTCGAGTGACCACATCATTCCTTTGTAAAATCATCTAACAGTAGGTTTCTTCTGTACAATTTACTTTCCTGAGTTCCTAAGTGGATGCTTCCTTAACATCTCAATCTCCTGACAGCAACCCTGTCCTGTTATTGGTATGACTTGGGTGTCCTGAAACCACTGTCTGACTGAGGATCCTCATGTGCTCCACAAATGCTAAGAAACCTCTCCCCTAGAGCCATCTCATCACACTTTCTTCAGTTTCTGGGAACCTTTGAAACATGGCAATTCTATAAATAACAGAATAATGAGTTCTGGAAAATTCAGGAAAATAGAGATCTGAGCTCTCCCTTTATTTTGAACTGGGGTCTGCCCAACCATATTGATGGCTGAGGATCTGCCAGAACATCTCTTGCTGGGATAAGTTATGTCATCACATCTGTCCTTGTCATCAAAAGATACAGGAACCTCTCTTAATCTGCCACTGAATTCAGTGTATGCCACAGTCATTGCAGCTGGCAATGGTCACCACATGGCCATCAGTGCCACAAAACAAAATTCCTGAGGAATATGTTATATCATAAGCTAAAGTGAATTCCCCAAAAGCATGTCCAAAACCTTAAGGAAAGAAAAAATTCTTGCTATCAGGGAAACTCCAGACATTATTAAAAAGTGGTCTCCAAAGTCAAAATTTGGTTGTCTTTGACAAATTTACTTTTCTTCACCTTTCCAAGAGCTGCACGGTGGTGGGAGGGAGGAGAGATGGACGAGAATGGGAAGCAGAGTTCTGTGAACATTTTTCCTCCTTTAAAATTTAATTTTCTATGTAATTTTGGAAATGAAAAAGGGGGACGATATATTTTGCCCCCTCGATGGGTGAAAACACTGTGAAATACTTTCCTAAATAATGTCTTGAAAACAGGACTTCTTTTTTTTTCCCTGCATCAAAATTTAAAATAATATTAAAAATGCTGAACCTGGGAAAATTTCACCCTTCTGAGCTTTTATTCTCATACATACTTCCATCAAAATGAAGTATCTCCTGAAACATCTACGATATATACATGTTCATCCTCCATCTGAATTTTATCTCAAATATCTGCCCTGCAAGCCCAGTGGATTGGTGCATATTATTCAAAGAAACAGTAGCTTAAGTGGTAGGACAAAAAATCCCTCTGATGCCTTTCAAGTCCTGCAGCACTTACTTTGAGCAGCATTTCATCAGCCCCCCGTGGCAGGACCCTGAGGCAGCGAAGGGGAATGGGCATGCCCCATTACGGCAGAAATTTCCCTGGCTCCTGCACTCTGCAGTGTCAGCAAAGAGAGGATCTGCAGAGCCTGTGGAAAGGGGAAGATGTCAACATGTCAGTTTGCAGTCTAAAATGATGAAGGATAAATATTCAATAAATCATGTAGCACGTAGAACTAGGGTGAGGGGTGATGGTTTTAAGATAAAAGAGGGGAGACTTGGATTGGATCTGAAGAAGAAATCTTTGCTTTGAGGGTGGTGAGAGCCTGGCTCAGGGTGCCCAGAGAAGCTGTGGCTGCCCCTCCCGGGCAGTGCTGAAGGCCAGGTTGGATGGGGCTTGGAGCACCCTGGTCTAGTGGGAGGTGTCTCTGCCCATGGCAGGGGAGTTGAAACTACATGATCTTTAAGGCCCCTTCTAACCCAAACCATTCTATCATTCTATGATTCTATGTGCTGCTCTTTCAGGAAGATTGCCTTCACGAGCAGAGATGTTCTCCGTCCCACCCATTGCATATCACCATCCTCACAACATCAGCTTTTGCTTATCAGTTGACAGCTGTTCTTTTCCTCCTATGCTCACACTTAAGCTTAAAGCCCCTTTATTCTTTGTAGGATTTACTTTATTTCTCACCTGGAGCAGCCTGGAAGAACAGGAGGACAATAGCGAAGAGCAGGTAGAGGAACCTCATGGCTGCTGGTCGGTTGTGGACTCTGTGCTCCTTCAACGCGTTGATGGAAAGACTGGTGGAGGATGAAGTTTGCTTGAGACAGAGGCTGGGAGAGGCACCTGGTATTTATAGGGCCCAGGGGATTGTGCAATTTTGACAGCTCAGTGCTTTGTCAATAAGTAACTGCAAGCAACCTTCTGGAAAGCAGAGTGGTTATGTCCCCCTTATCGCAGGTTGCAATGAAATGTGCAGCCAACATGTTGCAATCCCCAAGGGTGAATTTCCACTGACCGTGTCGGTTGTATAATGTGACCATCAGCCAAGCCCCACCGAGCTCCACCAACTCACGTGGCTTTCACAGACCTTTTTCCAACACGGGCACAGGGATGGGTCAGGCAGAGAGGGCTTGGGAGTCAGCCACAGCTGCACTCTGGTCCCAGTGTTGACTCTGGAACCATCACTCACTAACAAATCACGTAACATTTTGTCTCCTTCTCCCCATTCCTGTCACCAGGGGGAGAGGAAAGCATCGGGAAATATTAGAGAAGATGCAACTTTGTCACTTTTTAAGGAGGTTTCAGGACATCCTCACCCACTGCAGAGGGCTGACACAAAGGTCTATCCCTCTAATTCTCACTTACATCCCACCTTGAGTGCTTTTGATTTTTACCAGCTTTTGACATCTCCTTTTGTTTCCCCTCATATTGCCCCAAAAGTCTGGGAGAAGGTTCCTGTATCTTTTGATGACAAGGACAGATGTGATGACATAACTTATCCCAGCAAGAGATGTTCTGGCAGATCCTCAGCCATCAATATGGTTGGGCAGACCCCAGTTCAAAATAAAGGGAGAGCTCAGATCTCTATTTTCCTGAATTTTCCAGAACTCATTATTCTGTTATTTATAGAATTGCCATGTTTCAAAGGTTCCCAGAAACTGAAGAAAGTGTGATGAGATGGCTCTAGGGGAGAGGTTTCTTAGCATTTGTGGAGCACATGAGGATCCTCAGTCAGACAGTGGTTTCAGGACACCCAAGTCATACCAATAACAGGACAGGGTTGCTGTCAGGAGATTGAGATGCTAAGGAAGCATCCACTTAGGACCTCAGGAAAGTAAATTGTACAGATTCCATAGGAATCTCAACAGACTTAATGTAGATGTCAAGCATCTGCAACAGCTTCGCACCCGTGGGAGTCCTCCCTTTGCCCAAACACCATCACACATAATAAACAGGTTAATGTCTGTCAAAGCCCAGGTGCTTCTGTAGTCCCTAGCTCTGACATTCTGGTTCAGTGGTTTGCTTCCTTATTACCCCATATATTATATTTAACTCGGAGTTAATGGTATTTTTGCTCTGAGAATTATTCATAGAATGAAAACATTACCGTTGTTTATATTTAATCTGCATACTAAGGGGCAAGGTTAAGCAGCTGAGAAAGTAGCAACAAGGTGAGTTACTTAAGTGTTGCAAACAACGGCAAGATAAACACTCATTTCCCTCTTCCACCCGTGAAATCTAATTAACCAGGAAATGCCAAGCACTCCAAAATGTCACTTTTTGTACCCTTGCCTTGAAAATTATCTCTTTTTTCTGCCAGCAACGTGGAGAGTCGCTTTCCTTTCTAATGGAGAGGAGAGTTGATTGCTGCTCCTCTCTTTTCTCTTTCTGTAGGTTGTCAGTGGGACACCCCGACAGGGAGACACACACCTGACCTGCAACACAAACTTGAAGAAACCAGGAAACAAAACCCTTTGTTTTTATGAAGAGCCACTGAAATGTGAATTTCCCCCACTTGTCTTTTGCATAAGGCAGGACAACAGAGCTGTGATGTTCTGGGCCATGGTCTAATGGTTAGGAATATGATGGGATAAAGGTTGAACTTGATGACCCTGGAGGTCCCTTCCAACCATAATGATTCTATGATTTGCCAATGGAAGTGTATTTTTTGAACACTCATTGCTCCCTGAGGACGTTCACGTCAGGGAGGAGTCATGTTTTTCCCCAAATTAAATCAGAATGTGGCACTGGGGAAGGTGGTGATACTCTTTAATGTCACCCTCATTATATGAGCAAGCTCTGCTCGCTTTCACAGAATCACAGAATCACAGAATCACAGAATTCTAGGGTTGCAAGGGACCTCGAAGGATCTTCTAGTCCAACCCCCCTGCCAGAGCAGGGTCACCTAGAGTCCATCACACAGGAACGCATCCAGGCGGGTTCTGAATGTCTCCAGTGAAGGAGACTCCACAACCTCTCTGGGCAGCCTGGTCCAGTGCTCTGGCACTCTCACAGGAAAGAAGTTCTTCCTGAGATTCACATGGAACCTCCTGTGCTCCAGTTTGCATCCATTGCCCCTTGTTCTATCATTGGTCACCACTGAAAAAAGCTTGGCTCCATCGTCCTGCCCCTCACCCTTTACATATTTGTAACCATGGATGAGGTCACCCCTCAGTCTCCTTTTCTCCAAGCTAAAGAGACCCAGCTCCCTCAGCCTTTCCTCATAAGGGAGATGTTCCACTCCCTTCATCATCTTTGTGGCTCTGCGCTGGACTCTCTCAAGCAGTTCCATGTCCTTCTTGAACTGTGGGGCCCAGAACTGGACACAGGACTCCAGATGTGGCCTCACTAGGGCAGAATAGAGGGGGAGGAGAACCTCTCTTGACCTACTGACCACCCCCCTTCTAATGCATCCCAGGATGCCATTGGCCTTCTTGGCCACAAGGGCACATTGCTGGCTCATGGTCATTTTCGTGTCCACCAGGCCCCCCAGGTCCCTTTCTCCTACCCTGCTCTCCAGCAGGTCAGCCCCCAGCCTGTACTGGTGCATGGGGTTGTTCTTCCCCAGATGCAAAACTCTGCACTTGCTCTTGTTTCATGGTTATACTTCTTCCCACCTGTGGACCAGAATAAATCTATTATCAGAGTCACACTGTTTAAATTTCAGTGATGCAAATTGCCACAGCATTCATCGATTTTGCTGAACAACCTTATTTCTTGCAGGAGAAAAGCATCCCTCTAGGAAAGTGAGCAACATTTTAAGCCTTGTTAGCACAGGCAGCCTGAAAATGTCATTCAGAACAACAGGAAAATTCCATGACTTTGCCTCCTAGTAAAAACAAAGACAGGTACAAGCTGGTTGCTTAAAACCAGGCTAAACTTGTATAAAATGCCCAAGGAACAGAGCAGTTTGTGCAGCACAGCAGTGGCCTGGGGCAGGGACATGGCTCTGTGTGTGCGGAGCTGTGTCCCATGGCAGTCAGGGCCAGGAAGGAGTCCTGGAGATCTCTGTTGAACATTAACTTCCAGATATGAGCTGGAAACTCAAGGATTTGTAGGTACTCACCCCAGAGAAATCAAGCTCTTTAAGCAAATAGGTGTTGGAGGGATTTAAAACCTTGTGCAAGAATATCACAATAACGTGCTATCCCATGGGGTGTCCTTTGTTATCTTCTTGCTAAGGGCTCAATGAGAATGGGAAAATGGGGACTGGTATTGCTTTATCCACAGAGCTGCATCAGTGGAAATCCTCTAATAGATGCCCTTTGCTCTTGTGCAAAATATTGAAAAAATGGAGCTGTTGGAACGAGTCCAGAGGAGGCCACAAAGATGATCAGAGGACTGGAGACAGGATTCATAGACAGGTTGAAAGAGTTGGGGGTATTCAACCTGGAGAAGAGAAGGCTGTGGGGAGACCTTAGAGCACCTTTTAGTGCCTGAAGGGGCTCCAGGAAAGCTGGAGAGGGACTGGTGCCAAGGGCAGGGAGTGATGGGACGAGGGGGAACAGGTTCCAAGTGCCAGAGGGGAGATGGAGATGGGATGGGAGGGAGAAATTGTTTGGTGTGAGGGTGGTGAGAGCCTGGCCCAGGGTGCCCAGAGAAGCTGTGGCTGCCCCTCCCTGGCATCGTTGAAGGCCAGGTTGGATGGGGCTTGGAGCAACGTGGTGTGGTGGGAGGTGTCCCTGTTCATGGCAGGGAGTTGGAATGAGATGAGCTTTAAGGTCCCTTCCAATCCAAACTGTTCTGTGATTCTGATTCTCACCTATGACTTGCCAGTAGAGCATTTTATGCCATTTCACATGGGCTAAATGAGTGCACAAGGCTCAAAACAAAGACCACCTGGTACATTTTACCTCTGTTCTTCCATTAGTCCGCATTGTGCTTGTGGTAGCTAGGATGGTCCTCTCTTAGAGAAACTGCTTAAAGTTTTTAGAGGAAGAAAAGTACAGCAGAGCTGTTAGTGAATCCTGATGTGTGACAGATCTCCTAGCATCACTGAAATGGCACAAGAGGAGGCTGGAGAGCCTCTGTGCATGTAAGGTTCAGGGATGCTTCAATGCTGCTTTTTCACCCAGAGGGTTATAGATCACTGGCACAGCTCCCCAGGGCAGTGGGCACAGCACCAACCCTGCCTGAGCTCAAGAAGCATTTGGATGATGCTCTCAGGCACATGATGTGACCCTGGGGTGTCCTGCACAGGGACAGGAGTTGGACTGGATGATCCTGGAGGGTCCCTTCCAACTCGACATGTTCTGTGCTGAGGCCTGGGAACCTAGTCAATTATTAGCTACCCTTGGTTGCTTCGATCTCTGTTCCATGTGTCCTCATGTTGCAATCCATACAGTGAGTCAACATTAAATAAACTTTTAAATCACAATTCTGAAGATCAGCATGGAGAATGAAATGTCCACTGTGCCTCGACAGCACATGCAAAAACAAGATTCATCTGTAGAGATGAGGGCAAGTAGGAATAATAATCAGTGCCTGAGAGGAAGGATCTCCTGTATGTTAAGGAGAAAAGCCTAGTGCTTGTCTGGTCCTGCACAATGAGTTTCCTGATCTTCCAGACAGTGCTGATGCTGCTGGAGTGATGCTTTTCCTGGAAGGGGCTGAGGCTTCTGTGTGGATGGCATCAAACAAAACAGCACAAAAACCTTAATTTTTAAGAATTACCATGCAGTTGATGACAAACTAAAACTAAAACACCAGAAGTGCTCTCATTAGAAAATGAGCAGTGTCTAAATGCTTCCCTCTGTGCAGCACCAAAATATCTACTCATGGATTGGGTATTGGGTAGATTTCTGTTGATTTTGGCACCATCATCATCAAAAATGAAATCACTGGAGCTTCATTCTTGCTCAATAAGAAGCTGCTAATGCTGCAGCCACAAGAATTGGTGGCATACGTGTCAGAAAGATCAGAGTGACATTGACCTTCACCTGGCATACGTATGCTTGTTTTCATGTGTAGTAGACAGGTCTATGGTGTCTGTTACATCCAAAATCTCATTATAACCTGTCAAGTTGCAGCTAATACTGTAAGTAGAGTCTGAACAGTGATTCAGCCGACCTCTCTGTGTCTGCACAAACAGATTAAAATGTGCCAGGGCATTATCACTGAAGCTTGATCATCCATAATATTAAATTATTAGAATGGCCCTGGTGGTTTTGGCCTCTGCCAAGAAATCCTGGGCTGTTTCAATGATAAATCCTGGCTAGGAATAAATCCATGATGTGGTCACATTGTTTTGGAGGCCAAGAGAGTCACATAATACAGGTATGATCATACCATGCCACAGGATCTCAGAGCCTAGAGAAAGGCAGTTATCAGTATGGAAGTATAGCTTTGCAGTCTGTATTTGCAACTAATCATAGAATGATAGAATGGGTTGGGTTGGAAGGGACAGTAAAGATCATCCAGTCCTAACCCCCTGCCATGGGCAGGGACACCTCCCACCACACCAGGTTGCTCCAAGCCCCATCCAACCTGGCCTTCAACACTGCCAGGGAGGGGACAGCCACAGCTTCTCTGGGCACCCTGGGCCAGTGTCTTACTGTTCTCATTGGAAAAAATTTCTTCCTAAGATTCAATCTCAGTCTCCCCTCTGGCAGTTGCAACCCATTCTCCCTCGTCCCATCACTCCCTGCCCTTGGCACCAGTCCCTCTCCAACTTTCCTGGAGCCCCTTCAGGCACTGGAAGGTGCTCTAAGGTCTCCCCACAGCCTTCTCTTCTCCAGGCTGAACACCCCCAACTCTCTCATAATCCCACTACAGGTATTCATATTTTTCTGATTTTGCACCAATTGCAAATGTTTTTTTAACAAGGTGCTCCAGCATTTGCTCCCCTTCCCCCTCCCCGTCTTGAACCCTTTCAGCTGTCTTGAACACCCTTTGTCTTGCTGCTGACAATCTTTCTTGTGCTATAAATAACCTGGATTTAAGACAACTGTCTTCTACACAGATCAGTGTCCTGATTAAAGTTTGGAGTTGCACGGGGTTTCCTCACTGTGTCTGTCTCCTCTTGGATGCCACTGTCACCAGAGGAAATCACAGCCATTAGGTGTGACATTAGGTGTGACATCTAAATCCCACTTTGGAAGTCAAACATTGCAGATCTCTACTTGGACAGATGACACACATCAAAGGAGAATACTAAAGGAAAATGTATTGCTAATCTAACAAACCCAAGACGTCCATGGAGTTAGAAAGGATGACTTGAAACAGAATCCTTTAAAGAAAAAAGCCACCTGGATGACTCCCTTATATAAAACCACCTAATTACTTCAATTTACTTAGTTACTTCATCTCTAGCCCTCTGGAAAACAGGTCACATCTTCTGAGGTCAACATCACAGGCAAAACCCAGTTACGTAAGCTATGATGTAATCAAATATGTAATCAATGTCCAATGAACTCATCAGAGCACTGTGTAATGCACACAGGGGCTGGGGGTGCATGTGGTGTTTGCTTTGTACCACCCAGTGGGTTGCATCTGCTGGGGATGGGAAGAGAAGGGGCAGTGCCTGCCTGGGGACCAAGAGCTCTTTCCTTGTGCCTTCATCACCAAAATGTTTACTTTCCAATTTTTAGTTGAAGACAAGTTTCATTGAATTTTCTTGCTGAAATTGTACCCTTGGTGGGTTGAAAACACCTCAGTGTATGGCTATACCATTTCTTAGAGGTCAGAGGCAGGGCTCCAAGTGTCTCCTTGATATCTGCTGTCTCTGTCCCTATATATCTCCTTGAGGATAAGGACAGATAAGCATCTATCAGGTGAGCTTCTGGGAGCATCATGTAAACCTGGTCTCTGCCTCTGACCTTATTTCATCTCCCCATCCATGAATGGTGTTTCCCCACCCCTCTGGTCCCCATGCTAGGGGATGAGGTTTGGTCCAGTCTTAGCTGGGAGCAGGACTGATACTGCAACACCTGCAGAGGCCAGCCTGAAAGAGTCCCTCAAAAGGTAAGGGAAGCCATTGAGTCATTAACCTTTGAACTCCCTTGTTCACAGACACATCTATAGGGCATGAGCCAATCCAATTTTCATCTGCTGAAGTTGACAGAACTCACAAGGCTGTTTGTCCAAGCCCACAGCAGCTGAGAGGGTCACTTCTAGCCTTCTGCATAAAGGTCTCCACACAGCCACCCACGCTTACACGCTTACACGCTCCACACCACCACGCTCACACTCCTCCATACATAACTTTGCTGGGAAACCATGCCTTTAATGGCAGCACCTCAACCATCACTTCCCAGGATGAGATTCCTCCTGGGTAATGAGCCAGACACTGCCAGGCTTATGACCTTTGGAAAGGCCAAGGCTTGCTAGCAGCATTGTGGGCTGCATTCCTCAAGAGTCCTCTGTACAGTTTTTACACCCAAGTTTTTGCTGGGGGTGTAAAACACAGTTTAATCTACCCTTCACCTTCATCTCCAGCCCTTCAGAAGAGCTCTGTGTGTGGTTTTGTGGGTGTTGGTAAAAAGAACTTGGACTTGGTAAGGATCAGTTATGCTGGTATTTTGTTTGAGCCAAAGCTGTTGCAATCACACCAAAAATAAGTGAAACCTCTGGCTTTTCCCCTTCCAACTAATCATCCCTTTTGATTGCACCAGTTCTTTATTTGATCAACCATTATAACCAGTACAAAAGAACATTGGTCTCATGTAGTAATGTAGTTGTAAGAACAATTTTGAGTACAGGAATATGATTTAAAGTCTCAGAAGCATAAAGGAAGGAAGGAAGGAAGAAAGGAAGCTCTGGGACTAAATTTCATTTGGCAGACAGCTCCTGCCATAGAATCATAGAATCATTCTGGTTGGAAGGGACCTCCAGGGTCATCAAGTCCAACCTTTAGCCCATCATATTCCTAACCATCAGACCATCAGACCATGGCCTCAAGTGCCTCATCAACCCATTTTTTGAACACCCCCAGGGACGGTGACTCCACCACCTCCCTGGGCAGCCCCTTCCAGTGCCCAACCACCCTCCCAGTAAAGAGCTTATGTCCTTACATAAGTGACAAAATCCCAGGGAAAATTCATTCAAAGAAAAGAAAAACTGGTTGATTTTCCATGCAGAAAAGGCTAAGAAGCAGTTGTCCACCTTCCACTGACACAAACCTTGGGAAAAGCATGACATGGCCATGAGACCAGGCACTCCAAAAAATTGTCCATATAATTACAAAGTGAGAAGATCTGCCAGGTCTCCCTTCTCTTTCAGATGGAGGAATTAATGCTACTCAGATGGAACAGTGAGAATTTTATAGGCAGCTCTGTATGCCTTGTTAATCATGATTTCCTTCCACTGGAATTTGGTAGTCTCTGCTATACCCCATCTGATACCTGGACAAGCCCTTCCCTGTTGGAAGTCACCAACTGGAAAGGGAAATAAAATAGATGTGGAATCAAAAAGATAGTTTTGTCTCAAAAAAACTAAGAGAAAGGTACAACCATGAGTGTGTGTGTATGTGTATATTTTCAGGTTTGTGGATTAGAACAGAAGTACATATATGAAATTGTTTTGAGTCCTTTTTATTGTTGTTTTGCCATGAAATCATTCCAAAGAAATATTTCTTGTGGATGCCGTGGTTGATAATCCATCTCACACCACACCTGGTTTATGATCTGATTTTAAAGATATCAGTGTATTATGTGAAAACCCTTCTGTCTCCTGATACCAGCTGCATGCTATCACTAAAATATCAATTGGGAAAGAAATAATCCCCAACAACTCTCTGCTGGGGCAATCTTGACCTCATGTTATAACATAAGAACAGAGCAACGTCTTATTCGACCATCTATGTCTAGACCTTTTGACCTTCACGGTCTCCCATGGCAGCAAGGTTGACAAGTTTGCTGTTTGCAAATGTCAAGATGTCTTTCCTGGGTTGTAAGTGCCAGTCCAGTGTCACAGCCTGGGTTATTTTAGTGGTCTAATGGTTAGGAATATGATGGGATAAAGGTTGGACTTGATGACCCTGGAGGTCCCTTCCAACCATAATGATTCTATGATTCTATTTTCCCCTAGATGTAGTGTACTGAAGCACTTCTATCATTTATTTTCCCACTCACTCCATTTTCTGAAGTCCCTTGCAACTGGCAGAGCTTTTAAATATCTGAAATAAAAATTGCAAACCTGGAAATTCCACTCATTGCCTAAGATATTTACAAAAATTCATCCCCACACTGAAGATTGGGGCACCCCATGGATAACCAGGAGTCACAGCCCTGAAAACTCCACCCTGCTTTGCACTAAGACAGGGGTGAGCCTTAGATGGAAATAGGGACAGGGATGAGAGCTCCCAGGGACAGGCCAGACTCACAGCTTGGGGTTTATAGAATCATAGAATCATAGAATCGTTATGGTTGGAAGAGACCTCCAGGGTCATCAAGTCCAACTTTTATCCCATCATATTCCTAACCATTAGACCATTAGACCATGGCCTCATTTAGATCATAATAAACTCCATCACTTTTCCATCAGCTGCTTCATAAATGATTCAGATACTGAGGGCAAAAGAGGCTCAGGACACTGTTGTTGGCACCAGTGCCTAGGAGTTCACCTCCCTTCACCAACAGGAGGATCTTAATCCTTAAAAAAGGTCCCAGCAGAACAAAAATGACCTTATGCTGATCGCTAAAAGGGAGATGTGACCTTGTCCTCAACTTAGACACTGATCCTCAAGTCAACAGCGTGGAGGGAAATGAAAATGAAACTCCTGCTTCCAGCATAGTCATGGGATCGTGCTAGAAGTGAACATAGCCTGGTGACACAGGAATGACAAGGATGCATATACAGCCAGGAAAAATCCTTGCTGCCTGACAATATATTTAAAGAATCTGTCATTATTTTCACCAGACACAGAAAATCCAGAGCTGGACTCCACCTGTCACTCTGAGCAGGGATCTCAACTCAGGAAAGTTGGGCTTGTGCTCACAGGCTTCATGTCCTCCTCTGGTCAAGCTCATTGTGTGTCGATGTTTAGAGCAAACTGTTTTGTGTAACGGACCTCAATAGGACTGATCACAATTTTCTGAGAGTGGGATTTTCGTTGGAAAATTAAAAAATGTCTGAAACAGCATTTGTTACAAGGATTTGTAATTTTATGGAGTATTTTATGGAGTATTCAGAAAAAACTTTTTCACTGTGAGAGTGCCAGAGCACTGGACCAGGCTGCCCAGAGAGGTTGTGGAGTCTCCTGGGCTGGAGACATTCAAACCCCGCCTGGATGTGTTCCTGTGTGATGGACTCTAGGTGACCCTGCTCTGGCAGGGGGGTTGGACTGGATGATCCTTCGAGGTCCCTTCCAACCCTAGAATTCTGTGATTCTGTGATTTTTAAGCCTTTCTCCCTCACACTTCCCTATCTGACATGGTCTCAAAAGTGTCCTCATTTATACAAGATGCGTGTTTTAGCTAGAAAAAATCAAAGAGTCTCAAGAATACAAAATAATTCCGTTATTAAGTAAACTATGATAACTTTACTTGCACGGGAGACATCAAGTTCTGCTGTCTGGTAAACTGTCCCTTTGATTAAACCTCACCACCAGCCAGCTCTTGCTTATGTTGTGACTCAAGTCACTCCTACTTTAAAAAACAATCAAAAAATGCTTTAAAAAGTCTTAAAAGTTCAGCTTATTGAGGAGTGAGAATAGTTGCAAATCTCATCATTTTTTTAGGAAATGTAAAAAATGTTCCCATTGGCTGCAGTGAAAATAATAGTCCTAACCAGAAGTATACCAGAATAACACTTCTTACCAAACACCATTCTTCCAAGAGTGTCCTAGAACTCCCAGCAAAAGCTTCTAGCAACCTGTATTATGTTGGGTTTTTTCAGCCCTGGAAGATCTGCAAAGGGAAATACACGAGTTTCTTTGCATTCAGAGAAGTTAAAGGGACAGAAAATCACATTACAGAGTGGGAGTGGCGGTGTAAATCTCACCCCTGGTTCAGCAGTGATTGCTGAACCATACAGGGTTTGGCATGCAGAGGTTCCAGCTGCAAGGTTTTCCCCGTGTCACAGCGATGTGCATTTGGTCCACAGTCAGGAGACATCTCCATTGCCTTTGGGTGCTCCCCTTGCTTGTTTTTGGAAGAGTCAAGGACGTCAACTAACAGTGAGGTAGCGACATCTGGAGGACAGGAACTGAGGAAGTCTTCTGCTCACTCAACACGTCGGTGACACACCAGGAGTTTAAAAAAGATAAAAATAACAGATGATTAAAAGTCTTATTTTTAACTGGATTTCTACCCACTTACAGTGAAAATCAATGGATTTCTATCTTAATTTTTTTATCATTTTAAAAAGTTCTGGCTTAGTTTTTCTGTCAGTTGGTCTATATGATCTTGAAGGTCTCTTCCAGCCTCAATGATTCTATGATTCTATGATAGGAGCCCTTAGGTCTACATTCATCATAAGGCTGAAGCTATCCAGATACTTCCCAACACTGCTCCAGCAAGGAAAGACCACTCTGCCATGACTCATTGCTGCCCTTCACCAGGGCTGTGGAGTACAGAGTGAGAGGGCAAAAATTATTGCTCATGTGGTGCCCATCTCTCATTGTTACCCCATGGAGGTGGGGACTCCTGACCCCGGTGTGATTTGAACACACAGCCTTCTGATCTGGAGTCAGACGCGCTACCATTGCGCCACGAGGTCTGAGCTGAAAGATGTTTTGCACAAATGTCACCCTGGACTTTATGTACATGGGCCATTCTTTGAGGGAAAGGGGACTTTTGATTCATCTGAAGAAGGAGTGGGAGCATCTTTGCCAGTTACATTGCTAAGCCTGAAAGGAGGGCTCTAAATGAGATACTTCAGAGGAGTAAGGACAAAACACAACAATGCCCAAAGCAGCCCTGCAGAGCTTCTCCCAGGAGAAACAGATTCCTGAGCATGGTGACTCTAGAGGGGCAAGAGAGATGGTGGCCCACCACCTCCCTGGGGAGAGACACCCCATTTACCTGGCCTGTGCACAGCACCCACCTCAAGTCCCATGGCAGGAGGGACCCTCATGCCTTTTGCACAGGATGGCTGGGGTCACCTAGCCCCCAGCAGGAGGGTGGAGTCTCCTCTGAGTTCAACTGTCCCACATATCCTTGACCCATGATGTTTCCTCTGCACCCCTGCCTCACCCCTCCTTGGGCTTTCATCCTCCAGCCAGATCACTTCACTGTGGGCTTCAACTTGACAGGTGTCTCCTCAAGGGGTGGCCCCATCTTCTCTAACTCCTATAGCCCTTCACTTGGGGTTACCTGGGATGGTCCCCATGGAGAGGACATCCCCACCACTCAGGCTGAGGTCCACGCCAGGGAGCTGCACCTCTCCACCCTGACCTCGTGGCGCAAGGGCAGCGCGTCTGACTCCAGATCAGAAGGCTGTGTGTTCAAATCACACCGGGGTCAGCCTTGGGACACCACTGGCCACTCTCTCTATTGTCCCTGTTTTTCTGGGTGGCTGGGGCCAGCTCAGCTGTAGGGGAGCACCTGGGGAACAGGGTATGGGAAAAATAGGATGCCCAGAGCTTTCATTTCAGCCAGGTGTTATGGGTCCACTTGAGAAGTTATGGGTCATGGGTGGCGGCCTCATCAAGAAGCTGAAGGAAGTGAAGTCTTCCTCAGGAAAGTGCAAGAAACTTCATAAATACCCTGGTCAAGGGCAATTACTCAATGAAAGGTCATGGCACTAGGGAGAGGTTTCTGAAGAACACCATGAGAAGTTTTTTAAGAATATTAAGGAGGATCTGGGGAGCTCTACTCTGATCAGCCTCATTTCAGAGCCCAGATGAGGAGTATGGAAGAAATACAGCTGAGAGCCATGCCCAAATGAAGGAAGGATGTGAAAATGACTGGATACAGTGATCATGGATTCACCAAAACCAGACCAGTCTCGGCCACCGTGATAAGGGCAAGGGGACAGGGCCAGTGGCGCAATGGACAACGCGCCTGACTACGGATCAGGAGATTGCAGGTTCGACTCCTGCCTGGCTCGACACTTTTAGCCTAGGGAGGTTCCTTCTGCTCCCTCTGTAAGGGTCTTCCTTCTCCACGACCTTGTCTGTCCTCAAGGCCTTCTGCAGGGCAAAAATTCTGGGGTGTCCTCTTGCCCTGCAGGATGGAAAGAGTTTCTCCAGACCTTATAGCAGAACTAGGCACTCCAAAAGGGGAAGAGCTGGAGCCCACACCACATCCAGGGCCACCACAACAAAACCCACAGCAGAATGAAGATGCCACTTGAACTGCTGCTCTGCAGGCCGGACAGACCCAGCAGTCTCAAGCTGTCCTAGGACATCCTGTGCTCTGGTCTCCAGCCACCTTACGTTGGTAGCTTACATCATTGGTCCTGCTGCTCTTTGTCAGTGCCCTGCAGTTCTGCGTGCAATATGATGAGCCCCATGGAGTACACAGACAGGCCACCTGCCTGCAGGACTGTCCCAGGCCTGGCCTCAGCATGATTCAGACACCCAACCTTGTACAGGTGCAGATGGGCTGCCCTTGAGACACAAGGTCAGGGTAGAAAGATGCAGCACACAGGCATCTTGAACTCCTCACTTTTATGACTTTGCAACCTTCTTTTAGGAATTAGGTGGAGATTCTTCCCCTCTACTCTGTTCTCATGAGACACCCTCCCACTGTAGTATTGAGTTCAGTTCTGGAGTCCCCAGCATCAGAAGGACATGGAGCTGTTGGAGCGAGTCCAGAGGAGGTCATGATGATGCTCAGAGGGTTGGAGCAGCTCTGCTCTGGGGACAGACTGAGAGAGTTGGGGGTGTTCAGCCTGGGGAAGAGAAGGCACCGGGGAGACCTTGGAGCACCTTCCAGTGCCTGAAGGGGCTCCAGGAAAGCTGGAGAGGGACTGGTGACAAGGGCATGGAGTGATAGAATTGGGGAGAACAGTTTTGAGCTGAAAGAGGGGAGATTTAGACTGGATATGAGGAAGAAATTATTTTCTGTGAGGGTGGTGAGACCCTGGCCCAGGGTGCCCAGAGAAGCTGTGGCTGTCCCCTCCCTGGCAGTGTTGAAGGCCAGGTTGGATGGGGCTTGGAGCAACTGGTGTGGTGGGAGGTGTCCCTGCCCATGGCAGGGGTCGGGATTGGATGATCTTTAAGTTCCCTTCCAGCCCAAGCCATTCTGTGATTCTCTGACTAGGATTGTTCAGCAGAATAAAAGATACATCCCATAGGAAGAGGCAGAAGTATGTCTACCAGAAGGCTTTAGAAAACATTAACCAGGGGAAAAGCTCAAAGAGTTGTGGAGAAGTATGGAAAAGGACAAAGCCAGACTTGCTCCATGTTGTCAGTGTCCTGTTTGTACTGAGGAGCTCAGTCTTGGACACAGCACCCCAGTTATGATCTCAGAAGCTCTGGATGCAGGGCAATAACCCCTTCTCTTGAGCTGGTGGCTATGTCCTAGGGGAATGGTGGCTCTTGAAGTTGGTGGCATTCTCGCAGCTTTGATGCAGCGTGTTGCAAAATGATGCTCCTACTGTGCTGATGCCAAAGAGATGGACAAAAAGCCTCCATGAAGACAGGTGTCCCTTGTCACCTCCACAACAGCCAAGCAGTTCCAGAGTGAGCCAAGAAGGAGTCAAACCTGGATTCTCCTGATCCGTAGTCATGTGCTTTGTCCTTTGCACCACTGGTCCCACCAGGTGCCCTCACCATGCATTCTGTACCACCTGGATCTGTTGGTGGTCAAACAGAAGTGGCAAGACCTCACCTAGCTCCCTCCTGTCCCATCCATGCCAGCCTTGCCCTATTCACCTATGAAAGATCAGTGTTGGTCCCACTGGTCCCACCAGCCAGTAGAAGTGGTGCCTGTGCTGAGTCCTCCCACTAGGAGAACAGGCAGCAAGGGCAGATGGTGGCCTCCAGCCTCTCAGCTGCTGTGATCAGTTGGAGGAGACATCTTACCTGCACCATGGGAAGTGTGGCTACAAATCCCAGTCAATGCAGGGCTTGGAGCAACCCAAGACTCTCTGGAGCTGTGGTGCCCAGCTGAGGGGTGAGCTCAGCCCAAGGCCACCTTTTTTGTCATCCACTTACTCCTGCCTAATGACAGAGGGTAGAGCAGGTGAGTTGTGGGTAGCCAGACCTTGCTTGATGGCCAGGTGGGCTAGCATGTACATGAGCATCTTCAGCCTTCCTTGTCCAAGCCACATGCAGGTTGTAGTACCAAAAGGTGATGACAAGTCCATGAGCATAACATAAGATAGAGCAGCAAAAGAACATGGAAAAAGGAACTTCCCATTGATTAATAGATTGATTCAGGTTGGAAATGACACGTAGCGGTCTTTAGTCCAAATTTCTGTTCAGCTTATGACATTCAGATCAGTGCCTTGCCTGCTTGAACTCTGAATAGCTCCAAGACTGTAGAGTCCACAGCCTCTCTGGGCATATCAGTGGTTTATCACCCTCATGGTGAAATTTTTTTGCCAGTATATCCAGTCAGAGCCTCCCCTGATGCCAGGGAAGATTTTGCTGTGCAGGAAGCCCAGCGAGAAGGGAGAAACGCTGAGCAAAGGCAGGACACCATGGAGAAAGAGGTCCTGGGTCACCATCAGTACTACAGCCAGGCTGTGGAGCAGAAAATGGTGAGCCAGGCAGGAGTCGAACCTGCAATCTCCTGATCCGTAGTCAGGCGCGTTGTCCATTGCGCCACTGGCCCCAGCCTCTCACCAGACCCGTGGTCCTGGCAGGCTTCCCACATCCTTCATTCTCTAGGACATCCTCTTCACCCTTCACTTCTTTCCTGTGAGAGTGCCAGAGCACTGGAACAGGCTGCCCAGAGAGGTTGTGGAGTCTCCTTCACTGGAGACATTCAAACCCCGCCTGGATGCGTTCCTGTGTGATGGACTCTAGGTGACCCTACTCTGGCAGGGGGTTTGGACTAGATGATCTTTCGAGGTCCCTTCCAACCCCTAGGATTCTGTGATTCTGTGATTCTGTGATCACAAAGACCCCAAAGAACATCCAATGCAACATCAATCAGTGAAGAACAGCAGCTGGACTGACGATCACAACTCCCCCAACCCCCTGGTCCAGCAACTTTGCTTCACCTTGTGATTCAGGTTGGGTGCTATGTCTTTGAGTCTTGCTACTGTGACACATCTGGGAGACTCTGTCAAAGGACAAATCATAGTCAAGATAAATGATGTTCCTTGGTGTCCTCCTGACCGCTGAGGAAGTAACTGCTTCAAAGGAACCAACCACATTAGCCAAGAGCGGTCTGCCCTTGGTAAACCCATGGTCATGCTTTCCAGTCATCACCACATCCTTCCTTCATTTGAGCATGGCTTCCAGCAGTATTTATTCTATAGTCTTCATCTGTGCTCTTAGGTGAGACTGACAAGATTAGAGCTCCCCAGATCCTGCTTCTCACTCTCTCAAAAAAAATTCTCATGTCGTTCATCAGAAGCCTGTCTCTGTTTTCATAACAGATGTAATCCTGCATTGAATTATTGTCCTTGATCACCTCCAGAAATCCCCTGGACTGACTTCCACACAAGGATTGCAGTGGGTAAGTCCAGATCCCCCAGGAGTGACTGAGCATGCAGTCATGAAGCTTCTTGCACTTTCCTGAAGAAGACTTCACTTCCTTCAGCTTCTTGATGAGGGCACCTGTTGTGGACACTCACCACAACCCCTCCATGCATTGGTCTCCACTCTGGTCATGATTCATAACTTCCAGCCCAGGTGAAAGGAAAGCTCTGGGAATCATGTTTTCCTCTCAGTCTTTCCTGAGGTGCCCCCCTATAGTTGACCAATGCCCTGCTTTCACGCAGACCTGCCACCCAGGAAAACAGGGACAATACAGAGGGTGGCCAGTGGTGCCTCAACACTGACCCCAGTATGATTCAAACACACAACCTTCTGATCAGGAGTCAAACACAAGGTCAGGATGGAAGGATGAAGCTCCCCAGCATGGACCCTAACCTGGGTGGTGGGGTTGTCCTCATGGACATACAGGGATGTCTGGGCAACCCTCAGTAAGGCTATAGCTATGGAGGGGCAACCTGAGGAGAGGGTGGCCAAAACCTGGCTGCAGAGAGGAGTTCAGCTGGAGAATGAATGTGCAGGGTGGAATGGGGTGACTTGCAGGGTCAGCGTGGGCAGGAGCCAGGCTCAGGGGTGCTGTGAGGGAGAATGATAGCCGCGGCAGAACACAGGGAAGGGGCTAGGTCCCCTTCTGCAGCACAGCCCAAGGTGGAATTTGGGTACATAACCAGAAATGGTGGTGGGCGGTGTTAAGAACAGACTGCCCATGGGCTCAGTCCAGTCACAGCTGGTGGTGTCTTGCCCCAGCAACAACCATGTATTGGTTGGGAATGGCAGCTGGAACTCCTGCAAGAAAGGCGAGATGTCCTACTACTGCAGGCAAGATCCACCAGCAGCACAGGCAAGGTCCACCACCAGCTCTGGCTGTCCAGTCCTTTCCTCATGGGTGGTAAATGCAAAGTTGTCATGGACAAGGGTGTCAGAAAGGAGGTGAAACCTTCCTGCTTCCTCTCCAACTCCACACCCACCACAGCACGATGGAGGAAGACTGCCGGGCACCAGGCTGGCTGGGGAAGGGCGATGGTGGGGGCACAACATGGGCAGGGGCTGGGGCCACCAGTGCACTGGAGAAAGCACCAGGAGATTCCTGCCTGGCTCAACTATATCCTGCCCACAGCCTGGCCATGGTGGAGGTGATGGGGATCACGCTGCCCTGGTGTCCTTCTGGAAGTGGTGGGTAACCAGTCTTGGGTCTTGTCCTGGCTCTGGCTTATCTCCTTTCTCTGTCATGGATTTTGCTAGCAGTAAAACATTTTTCTATCAGAAATTGACCTGGTATTTTTCTCAAAAACATTTCTCATTCACAAATGTCCCATTTCATCTGGTCTTCCTATGGACTGGACAGAGGCAGGGTGGCAGTGCCTCCACCTGCCCCACTCGCTTTCTCTTTCAGGGCATGTTTTTTTTCTGCTCAACCCATCTTTGCTTTGCTCCACCTCCTTTTGATCCCACATTTTTCCCCACTGCCCTGCCTTTGACTTTATGTCACAAATTCTGACATCCTTGCACTCAGTTCCTGTTTTATAGAATCATAGAATCATAGAATCATTATGGTTGGAAGGGACCTCCAGGGTCATCAAGTCCAACCTTTATCCCATCATATTCCTAACCATCAGACCATTAGACCATGGCCTCAAGTGCCTCATCAACCCGTTTTTTGAACACCCCCAGGCACGGTGACTCCACCACCTCCCTGGGCAGCCTATTCCAGTTTGCCCCAGAGGTCACATTTAAAACCTTAGAGTTAGAGCTCTGACACTGCTACTAATACACCTCTTTCCTTTTAAAAAAAATAAACTATTTAATATGTGTACAAGTTTGCGATGCGACGCCAGATTTATTGTTCTTATTAGGAATGATCCATTTCTGAAAAACTCTTGAGAAATGAGGACAAAAATTGAGAAAATTATTTATAAATGCAGATAAAATTGCAGCAACCAAATGAGGAATGGTATAATTGATAGTTTCATAGGTGCATTTATATTCTGCAGTGGATGCAGTTATCTAGCTCCACTTAAAGCAGTTTGCCTGGGCTGCACAGCCAATGGAGCTACTCACCCACCATCTACCTGGACTGAGTATAAACACATGAGATACACAATATTCATTTGGAGGGAAAGGCCACTGCTGAACTTCATTAGATTTCTATTTGTGGATGAGTTTTTTGGGAGCAAGTCACAGCACCTGGGCTAGTGGTGGGGTACGATTTCTACACAGAAATGTTCTTTTCTAGTGAAAAATATAAATCTCAGCAGAAGACTCTCTGTATTTATATAATAATTATATATTTATATATTTATATATGTATTTATTTAAATAAAATGAATTTTATTAAAAAAAAACCCAAAAACAACAACAGGCACCATGTGATTGCTGCTCTCTGACTGTACAAGGCAGCATTGATCAGCAAAGTATGGGAAGGTCTCCTGGGGTGGGATGCTACTTTAGAAGCTTGGACATGTCTATAAGGAAGATGCCTACCTGTGCTCTAGGCAGCAGAGCTCCCACTACTACTGTAGTTACAAAGTCTTTTAAAGTTATATAAGTGATATAAAATTATATGAAGTTAGGAAAGAAGTTAACTTTATAGCTAGGCACTTATCCTGAATGTGAGTAACTCACTCCAGTCCCTAAAATTTAGTGCCTGCAACGAAAAGTCCACCCCTGCTCTCCAAACATGTCAATAACTCTCACGTATTTATGCTGTGGATTATCAGTGCTGAAGATGGAGCAAAGAAGCAGGCACCTAGCTTTCCATCCGAGCATGCTCTGCCCCTACAGGAAGGGCTATGACCTCCCTTCCTCCTCCAGCATGTCCTCCCGCAAGAGGGAGCCATGAACCCGCTCATGGGCTGCGCAAGCTGCAAAGCCAGGCTGGAGATGCGTTTTGCTCAGTGAAGCAAAACCCTCCATCCCCAGGTCAGGCTGGCAATTCAGTTTGTTTCCTTCTTAGAAATACAGTTCTTTCTCCACAGTCCGTATTATTTTGGCTGTTCATTCCCACTGGTCTCTGTTAGACTTCCTCCCCCCCCCCCATCATCCCACTAGAAGTGCAGCCTCAGGAAGCCTCACCTGCTGCCCACCTTAGAGTGGCATTTCTCCTCATCTGTCCCACTCTGGTACTTGCTCAATTCCTAACTGTGTGACATAATGACTGCCTAAATTCAGGTATCCAGTGTTATGTTATTGGATATGCTGCCTGCCCTCTATTTGCCCCTCCAGAAGCATTGAGTGTCCCACAGACCTCTGTCTCATGCAAGTCACTTGGATTCTCCAGGAGATAGGATGGTTTGGGTTCGAAAGGACCTTTCAAGGTCACCTAGTCCAAGCCCCCTGCAGTGAGCAGGGACATCTTCAACTAGATCAGGTTCAACCTGGTCTTGAACGTTTCCAGGGAGGGGGCATCTACCACCTCTCTGGGCAATCTGGGCCAGTGTTTCACCATTCTCATTGTAAGAAAGTTCTTCCTAATATCTAGTCTAAATCTCCCGTCTTTCAGTTTAAAACCATCACCCCTTGTCCTATTGCTGCAAGCAATACTATAAAGTCTGTCCCAATTTTTCTTGTAAGCCCTCTTTAAGCATCGGAAGTTCACCACATATATAGTGATGGCAACTGAATGCTTCCTGAAGGTGGGAGTTAGCTCAAAGATTTGGACCATGCTATTAACACACCTGGGGTTTTACATTTGTCCTTCACTTCCCATGAACAGAAAAAGCAAACCTTTGCAGTCCATCATTCAATAGAACAGGACCAACTTTTGCAATTTCAGAAAATAACTCTGTAGAATTAGAAATCTGGGTTCCTGTTCCAGTCTGACAAAGTACAGCATCAGATCCTGTCTGAGAGTTGAGATACTCCCCTTGGCTTCAGTGGGAGCCTAAGCTGACTGAAGTTTTCTTGTCAAGGTCTTTGTTTCATTCATTTCCCCGGAGCAACTGAAAATGGACATAAACGACTCTCCTGCCACATGGCAGCCTGGGAGACGCAACAGTGCCTGCAATTTTGGAGTGAAAAGCTAACAAAGAAACCAGAAAGGCAGAGAACAATGCACATTGACTAAGGGGAAGGTTTATATTGTTGATATCAAGGCCACTGGGTCAGAACAACATCAATAAATATCATGCCTGGAGAAGAGAAGGCTGCAGGGAGACCTTAGAGCACCTTCCAGTGCCTGAAGGGGCTCCAGGAAAGCTGAGGAGGGACTGGTGCCAAGGGCATGGAGTGATGGGATGAGGGGAAATGAGTTCAAACTGCCAGAGGGGAGATTTAGGTTGGATATGAGGAGGAAATTCTTGTCTGTGACGGTGGTGAGAGCCTGGCCCAGGGTGCCCAGAGAAGCTGTGGTTGCCCCTCCCTGGCAGTGTTGAAGGCCAGGTTGGATGGGGCTTGGAGCAACGTGGTGTGATGGGAGGTGTCCCTGCCCATGGCAGGGGTTGGGACTGGATGATCTTTAAGGTTCCTTCCAGCCCAAACCATTCTGTGATTCTGTGATCATGAGAGACCGACTCCCAAAGAGCCTGTTGGCTAAGGTAATGTCGAAAACCAACAGGAGAGAGTTTTGGACCTAAGTCTGTCATTTTTCTGAGGACAACTTCAGGCCATTAACTACCCTAGAGTAGACCAAGAATCCTTTCTTAGTTAAGAAATAATAATTTGATACTTGTATGAGGATTGCATCAATTTGACTCCAAAGTTATGAGATGATCTGCAAACTGTTTGCAGTTACTGGTTACCTTTATTAAATAATTCTGGAGAGAAAACATGAGTGATATTTTAAGTGGAGATGCTGACTGTTCCTCAGCTATTTTCTATATACAAAAGACAGGCTATGGTTTGGTTCTTTCTGATGCTTAAAAGCCTGGATTAAACTACAGCAGCACTGTTTCACAGGGGGTTTCTAAAGACCCAACTCTTATTTCCTTTGCACAGGTCAGAAAGTTTCATTTCAGTATGAACTGAAATTTTCCCGTTAAGAGAAATACTGTATTTTTTATTCCAATAGTGATTTTATAGCAGTAACTTGGAGAAGTCCAGGTTCACTTCAGTCCAAACAAAACCTTGTTCTGTTTTCCAGGTTGATGCATCGCTCAGAAGCTCAGCTACGCATGCAACACAAGCTGTAGATTATTCACAGGCACCCTAACCACAAACCCATTGATCTGATAACATTTTGTGCCTGTCCTTTCTCCACAGAGTATAAAATGTTTTCTCTGTGCAAAGACTTGGGATGTTTTGGACACTTGCTGGTGTGGTCCAAGAGGAAGCTGCAGACATTACTGTCACATAAATGAATATCTGATTGGAAGATGCTTCTATAACAATTACAGATGCTGTAAGAAATTCCCAGGAATATTCTATGTTCCCGAAGAGAAGAGGAAAAAAAGAAAAGAAAAGAAAAGGAAAGGAAAGGAAAGGAAAGGAAAGGAAAGGAAAGGAAAGGAAAGGAAAGGAAAGGAAAGGAAAGGAAAGGAAAGGAAAGGAAAGGAAAGGAAAGGAAAGGAAAGGAAAGGAAAGGAAAGGAAAGGAAAGGAAAGGAAAGGAAAGGAAAGGAAANTAGGCTCATTCATGATTTTTCAATAAAATTATTTTTCTTCTGAAAAATTCTAATTTTATCCACAATATTCCTAACAAGCTAAAATATGTTGTTCTGACAATGTGCCAGATTTCTGTATCACACAAAAAGTTGGAAGATACGTATTTTTTTAAGATTTTATTGTATTTTATTAACTAATAGTTTATTAAGCTTCTGCTGTAACTCGTATTTGTCATAATGACTGAGAAAAAATATATACATATCACTCATCAAATATTCCCAGTTTGTCTAAAGACAATTATGTGGATGATTAAACAATTTTGATTAATGTAGAAGATGAAGAGTTTGGAAAAAAATCTCTTCTATGCTTCATATTACTAGATGTTTCAATGGAGTTTCTCAAGCAAGTCTCTCAAAAGAGAAAAAAATAAACCAGTTGGGTATCTCAAAACTTATGCATCCAGATACCTGAAACTACATATCCAAGCATGAAAATTAGGGGTAGTCTTGCCCTTTACAAATAAATGAGGCTTCTGATTACACCAAGCCAAGTTGTAGGTGCAGCTTGCATTCACTGCAACAATTAGACATTAGGAAAAATTCCTTCCCTGGGAGGGTGATTGGGGGTGGGAATGGGTTGCCCAGGGAGGTGGTGGAGTCCCCGTCCCTGGAGGTGTTCAAGAGGTGTCTGGATGTGTCGCTGGGTGCTGTGGGTGAGTGGGGATGGAGGTGGGGGTTGGGCTGGGTGAGCTTGAAGGTCTCTTCCAACCTCAATGATTCTGTGATTCTGTGATTGTAATTCATATGGAAGAAGGACTTTTCAGGGCTGTTCAGTACAACAGTGCTGGGTAAGAAGACGTTATTAGACGTAGAGGATGTATATTTTTTGTATTAAACCTTCTGATTGCTGCATCACAAAGCAGGACCTTCCAAAAATTCTATAGCCTTCTATTTTTTAAGTTTTTTCCTGCAAAATGACCACAACCCAAAATTCACGATTGAGAAGAACATGTAGGAATTGACCCACTTTCCCACACAGAGACTACAGACATTAGAAATCAGACATTGCATCATCAATAGTGTAGCCAGCAGGACTAGGGCAGGGATTGTCCCCTGGTGCTTGGCACTGGTGAGGCCACATCTTGAATCCTGTGTTCAGTTTTGGGCATCTCACTACAAGAAGGAGATGCTGGAGTGAAGAAGCTGATGAAGGGTCTGGAGTACAGGTCTTACAAGGAGTGGCTGAGGGAACTGGGATTGTTCAGCCTGGAGAAAAGGAGGCTGTGGGGAGACCTTCTCGCTCTCTACAACTCCCTGAGAGGAGGTTGGTAGTGAGGTGGGGGTCAGTCTCTTCTCCCAAGTAATAAGTTACAGGACAAAAGGAAATGGCCTTAATTTGCCCAGGGGAGGCTTAGATTGGATATGAAGAACAATTTCTTCCCCAAAGGGCTGTCAGGCCCAGACACAGGCTGCCCAGGGCAGTGGTGGAGTCCCCATCCCTGAAGGGATTTAAAATGTGTGTAGATGTGGTGCTGAGGGCCATGGTTTAGTGGTGGCCTTGGCAGAGCTGGGGTAATGGTTGGTTTTGGTGATCTTAAATGTCTTTTCACAGAATCACAGAATCACGGAATCCCAGAATGTCAATGGTTGGAAGGGACCTCAAAAGATCACCCAGTCCAACCTCCCTGCCAGAGCAGGACCACCCAGAACAGGTCACACAGGAATGCATCCAGTTGGGTTTTGAATGTCTCCAGAGAAGGAGACTCTACAACCTCTCTGGGCAATCTAAAAATCTATTCCAATCAAAATGATTCTATGATTCTATAAAATGTCAATGTCTGCCTGGGGCTGGCAGATATCATACAGGAGCTGTAGGGCATCTGCACCCTCATGGAGCAGCAGCTGGAGGCCAGATGGGTTGCCTGAGGCATCATTAATGACAATAGATGCCCTTAACCCTGGACTTGACCAGCTAAGTACCTACAGTACAGGTTTCTGCATGTGTGTTGGCTCCTATGGTCCCACTATAACCAGACAGGTGATGTGAGTCCTAGAACCACTAATTAAACATCTCATTCCCATGCAGTCACATCCATTGCAGATGCTCACATCTCAGTATCTGACTGTAACACTGAGCACAGTCACTAAGCTTCAGTCAGTTGACCACACACGAATGTCCAATGCCATTTTAGATAAGTTAGGCCATACATATGCCCATCCTTTTACCCATCTAGTCATATGCAGATTGTCCCAGAGGTCCTGTGTCTTACAGGACAGTCCAATGAGATTCTTCAGATACCCCAGAGCAGCCTACATGAGTTAAGCCTGTACATTTGGGCAAATGAATTGAGTCCACAATCTCAACCAATTAATATTTTCAGAAAGAAAACTGGTTGTTTAATTGGTCCAAATTTGATTTTTCAGTTAGGGGAATGATGCAAAAAAATAATTGATTTGCATTGATGAATGAAGACTGCAAACTTTGCAGCAGAACCTTGGACCTTCTGCTATACTCTGTCACATCAAGTCTTCTGACACTCCCAGGTGCCTTCTCTCCCACCAAAACAATGGCGAATTTTCTTTGGGTGGTCCATCACCAACCACCTTGATCTTTGAAGGTAACAAATAATGAAGCTCTCTGAGTGGGTCGTTATTGAGAAGCAGGCTGAAGAGGGAGGTATAGTTACCTCTCTGCTTGTTTTTGTAACCCTCTGCCATTGTTCGGGCTCAGCCTTGTGCAGCGGTCAAGCTGTACCCATTACCTTCCACACTCACCACTGCCAAGGTCCCTTGGACAACCAGGTCTGTTCCCACAGCCATATAAATGCAAGGGTGCTCCCTCCTCCCCTCCTCAAATGTTCTGGCATTGTGGCCCTATCTCCACGCTGCAGCTGAGACCTTCCACCATGAAGCTCTTCTCCTGCCTCATGGCTCTTCTCCTCTTCCTCCTCCAGGCTGTTCCAGGTAAGGGGCAGAACCCATGCTGGGGTCTGCCTGTGTAGGAGGTACAACTGGCTTGTGCAGTGGTGCAGACTGCACTCCTGCATGCTCTTCAGCTCCTTTCATTAGAGCCATTCCCTATTTCTCAGTCTAGAAGTGGAAATGAAAAATGAACCTGTGGTGACCAGATGTCGAACAAGAACCTCCCCGCAGAAGCCATTACCAAGCGTTGGCTCCTTATGGCTCTTTGAATTCCCTTTATGCCACTTTGTGGCACTATCAAAAGATGATACCATGGAAATCTTCTGCCTCTTCTTACCCCAGGGTCATAAATTGTCTCCTTTGTGTATGGTAGAAGAGTGGAGAGATGTTCCTTTGTATTACTCAAGTTGAACTGTACCCGTGAAGTTTACTTAAGATCTCTGAATACACTGGTTGCCCTTCCTCAGCCCTTCTGCTGCACTGACTTATTTACTGATTATGTTTCTAGCCTAGCTTTTCTTCACGCTCAATGAAATTCCTCATCTTGGATTAAGTGTTTCAGAGAAGGAAGGAACTGGGCAAACCTCTTGTCCCTGTTAACTGGCCCAGATCCCAACTTTTGACTTTTTTTTAAGTCATAGGCACATCTCAGGGCATATGACCACCATGCTGTCCCTTGCATGACCAGCCTGCAGCATTGCAGTCTTAGAAGCATTCAAAGGCTGGGCTATCCCTTCCCACTACAATGTGCATGACCAATATATGTTCAGAAACTTGTCATCAACAGCTACACCTTTCTCTAGTTTTTCAAAGACCTTCTTCAGAGTCCTGTGAGGTCCCAAAACCTTTTGAAAAGCTGCCTTAGCCTTTGGGGGTATTTGTATCAGACCCCTAATTGGGGTCCAAGGGGTTTCAGCAGGAGGAAGACCACGAGAAATGGGCTGATCCTGCAGCACAGCTGGGAATCCCATTCTTCCTGTAGGTCTCGGCTTGCCCAAAGACACCTTACGTTGTGTTGGATACCACGGTTTCTGCTTCCGTTCCAAATCCTGCCCAGAGCCTTTCGCCTCATTTGGAACTTGCTCTCGGCGTCAGAAAATCTGCTGCATAGGTACGTGTGGGAACCCTGCCCAGGGGCAACGTCTGAGACCTTTCAGGACTTAAAGGGGGCCTATAAGAAAGATGGGGACAAACTGTGATGATAGGATGAGGGGTGATGATTTTAACCTGAAAGAGGGGAGATTTGGACTAGATATTAGGATTAAAATTTTTTACAAAGAGGCTGGTGAAACACTGGCCCAGGTTACTCAGGGACATGGTAGAAACCTGATCCCTGGAACCATTCCAGGTCATGTAGGATGGGGTTCTGAGCAACCTGATCTAGTTGAAGATGTCCCTGCTCACTGCAGGGGGGTTGGACTAGATGACCTTTAAAGGTCCCTTCCAACCCGAACCAGTCTATGATTCTATGATTTGGAAAGAACAGTACTAAGGTCATCAAAACACACTCTTGCTTTGTCTCCAAATGGCCTAAGCCACCTCTTCCCACCTACAGAGGTGGACCTGGCTGTTCTGTCATTAATGGCAGCATGGAGCTCAGGAACAGAATTGCTATTTGAGGCTTCTCAAAAGTCAGGTAGCTCTATGTCCTGTCTCCAACAAAACAGATGTCCAGGGACAGAAAACAAAAACTGTGGCCCACACAAAGTCCTCCTTCCTTGTTCTGTCTTCCTATGATCATCTGGTTTGGGTCTGCTGCCTGCATCCACACTGTTTGTGTTTAATTGTTGCCTGGTGACCTCTTCTCTGTAAATTTATCAAATGCTTTCTGGACTTGGTTATTTCTGGAGCTCATCAAAGTATATAATTAAGTCAATACATGCTTTATAGCCAACTGTGCTGAGGTCCATCCCATCCCCATCAGACCTGAGGTCCAACCCATCCAGCATCCTGTATTTGCCTGTGGCCAGAAGTGTATGTTTCTATGCAGTTACTCCATGTGTGTAGAATTACTATTAATGAACACCACACCATATAATCACACTGCCTTATATATTCTCCTGGCTTTCATGAATTTGCAGCTCAGGATTCTTAGATTTAAGCATCTTTTAGATATGATTTTCCCCTCTTAGATGAGGAATTCCTTCTGTTTGTTTGAAATCCTCTTCCCTCATAGTTTTATTCAGCATCACCTACTGAAAATGAAATGTGGTCATGTTACATCCACCTTCTTCATACCTTTACAATATCCCTCTTTCAGTTGTTTCTTTTCCAGGTTGGTGGGTCACACATTCCTCTTTTTCAGAAGTGCTCTGATGACACCCATAGTCCTTCTTTGTGTCTTTGCTTTTGGGACACAGTAACTAGAACTTCATGACACTTTTCATGTATGAATTCGTTCCAATGATGGTGTGATGTTTTTACTCTTTTGACTTAAATCTTTTTCATTGCAGACACGACATCAAACTTCCACACTTGTCAAGACGAGGGGGGTCACTGTGTACCACCACAAATCAAATGTCTGCAAGAACAAGTGGCACTTTGCCCTCACAGAGAATGGAAGTGCTGCACAGAACTGTAATGAAGACTTCACAGAATTGCAGAAAATCAGAGAAACACAGGGACAAACAGGTTTTCTTCCTAGTGTTGTAGAGAAGATTGTTTTCTGAACATGTGAAGTGCATAATTAGCTAGAGGTGACATGTTTCTTTATATAACAAAGGCAATAAATATTAAATAAACAGGTATAACTGTTGTGTATGTATGGGAAGAGGCAGAATGTCTCTCTGTTACACCACACACAGACTCCACAGAAACTTTGCTGTAATGGAGCCAAATACCCTCATAACCCAAACCTCATCTCCCTCTCTTTTCTGTCTTCCTTTCTTCCTTCGTTCCTTTCCTTCCTAATAGCAGGAAAAGTGGTGTCTTCTCCTTCTATTAAAATGATAGAAAACAAAGACTGTCCAACTGGCAGAGGAGTATTTTACCTCTCTGGAGAGAGGTAAAAAAATTACCTCCATTACAAAACCTGAGCAGAGTCACCTGGAAATTATTGTCAGACTGCAGTAGGTAGCCTGATGACTCTGCTGTTCCTCTGAGAACAGTATCTTTCTAGCACAAAATGGTCCATAGCTTCGAGACCTTTTGCCAGACCTGCCTTGCAGGTTTGCCCACCACATAGCCCAAAGGGACAAGTCCAAACCCTCTACAACTACCTAAAGGGAGGTTGTAGTGAGGCTGGTGTTGGTCTCTTCTCCCCAGTTGCTGATGACAGGACGAGAGGAAATGGCCTCAAGTTCCATCAGGGGAAGTTTAGGTTGGAGATTAGGAAGAAGTTCTTTACTGAGAGGGTGGTTGGGCACTGGAATGGGCTGCCCAGGGAGGTGGTGGAGTCACCGTCCCGGGGGTGTTCAAAAAACGGGTTGATGAGGCACTTGAGGCCATGGTCTGATGGTCTAATGGTTAGGAATATGATGAGATAAAGGTTGGACTTGATGAGCCTGGAGGTCCCTTCCAACCATAATGATTCTATGATTCTATGAGCAAAGGGCTGTTCAAAGGTCCCAGGCCAGTTCCTCATTCTAGACTCAAGGGAACAGTCCCACTCCTAAGGGACTAGTTCCCACTCCAAGAGGGTGGTTGGAGCTATTTCTGGTCCAGCAGGTGACCATGGAGTAAAAGAGTAATCAGAATAATAAGTGGACGAGGAAAATGAGGGGTGTGCCAGCACTTGACTGCTCCAGATCAGGACTAGTCAGCCCTTGGACAAGATGATTTAAGCCATCTGAGCCTAGAGAGACAAAATCTGTGTTTTGTCATTTTGACTTTAGAGCCAGACTCAGTTTCCCACAGATGGACATTGGTGTCACTTGAGATGACCCAAGGTATCATGCTGGTGATATGCTTTAGTGGTAAAGTAGGTAGGTGGTTGGACTAGGTGATCTTTAAGATCTCTTCCAATCTTGATAATTCTCTGCTGAGCTTCCAGAGTCTGCTTTCTGCCACTGTCACTCATGCAGAAGTCCACAATATTCAAACTTCTCAAGGGCTATAAATCAAGCTTTTCATGCCTGGTGATCCAAGACAGCAGACTTTCATAGAAACATAGGATGATTTGGATTGTAAGGGACCTTAAAGCTCATCCAGTCCCAACCCCTTGCCATGGGCAGGGCCACCTCCCAGTAGACCAGGTTGCTCCAAGCCCCATCCAATCTGCACTTCAACACTGCCACAGAGGGGCAGCCACAGCTTCTCTGGGGAACCTGTGCCAGTGTCTCGCCTCCCTCACAGCAAAGAATTTCCTCCTCAGATCCAATCTAAACCTTCCTTTAGTTTGAACCCGTTCCCCCTCATCCCATCACTCCCTGCCCTTGGCACCAGTCCCTCTCCAGCTTTCCTGGAGCCCCTTCAGGCACTGGAAGGTGCTCTAAGGTCTCCCTGGAGCCTTCTCTTCTCCAGACTGAACACCCCCAACTCTTTCAGCCTGTCTCTAGAGCAGAGGTGCTCCAGCCCTCTAAGCATCTTTGTGGTCTCCTCCAACAGCTCCATGTTCTTCTTATGTTGGGGACTCCAGAACTGGACACAATATTCCATGTGGAGTCTTTGACTCTATTTAAAGTGCATCTGAACTACATTTCTTTAGGGAGTAGGCAATATTTAACCTTGATCTTTCACCTGCCAAGTTTAGGATGTATTCACACAAACTTATATTAATACAGCTGAAGGGACAATAAAGAGCAGGACCAGGCAGGGACAGCAGCCAGATGAGGGTAGCTGGAATATCACAGGCTGGTTTTAAAGCAAGCACTGCTTGTCTGCCAGATAATTACCACTAAGTGATGCATTGCTGAGATAACCAGCTACCTCCTCCACCGGTGCTGTGTGCTCATCATGCTCAGGAATGAAACCTCCCAAATTCCTTGGAAGCCAAAGCTGGAATAGCCTCTTTGGCAGGAAAAAAAATCACACCCAGGTTTCAGCTGGAGGAAATATTCACATGAGCTCAGATGAACAATGAACTACTCGTAGCCTGCACAGTTCTCCTCCTTGCAGCTCCTCAAGGGTCTTAGCTTGAAGGTTATCGCTCTCCCAACCATCAGCTCCCTGGGGACTTTGGTGGCTGCAGGTGAAGGACAGAGGATCCCCCCTGAGCTTTTTCTTTCCACCGAGCTGCCTGCACTTGGCATTCTACCAGTCCAAAATGCCAACTGCTGGGGAAGGAGTGGGGGAAGCCAATACCCAGCAGACATGAAGAAAATCGATGTGGTTTGGAGCCACAGCACTGGGTCGGAACGACACAGGGGAGTTCCTCAGCAGCAAATGTTACTCCCGAGACTGGAATATAATTAACTCCTGCCTACTCCCTCTCCCTTCCTGGATGCCACCCAGCGTGCCAACAGCACACAGAGGCTTCTGCAAAATCTCACACTCAGCCCTGCAATTTTCCAGCAGAGCCAAAGCAATGGGGATCCTTTGGTTCATTTTCATCTTCGTTTCCTTGACCAGTCATGGTAAGACCAGGAAGGCTGAGGGGGGTAAACAGAGGTGTCTGGGAAGAGAAAGAATCTTTTGTCACTGTATAATCAAATCAAAATATTATAGCTATTGAGGGGGAAAGGTGTCCTTGGGTTTCTGGATGAGAGAATGAGTGAAGTACTTTGGCAAAACGCAGGATTTAATCCCTTGGGGTAATGTGAAAATGAGCAGTGATGAAGCTGTGAAAATGGGGCACCTGGTTAGAGAAGCCCTAGAGGAGATGTCCTGTGCTCTGGGAAAATGTTTCTGCCTTTTCTCAGGCTACAGTTGCCTCCTTGGCAGGGCGAGGGCAACAGCTCTGACCTCCTGTGCATGCCAACCTCCTGAAAAAACAACTGCATGATAAAGTGAAGTTGGCTCTGCAACTTGAGTTTGCTAACATAGATGCCCAAAGCTGCCCCCTGGGACACACCACATCCCGGGTGTGTTCTTTGCAGCTGTGTATGCCCAGGATTACCTGGCCAGGCACATGGTGTCAGAGGAACCCCCATACATTTTACCCACCAACATGTTGCTTCTTTGTACAGGAGATGCTCATGGACCAGATAGCTGTAACCATGAAGGAGGCTTGTGCCGAATTGGAAACTGCATTTCTGGTGAATATCTGGCTAGGTACTGCTTTGAACCCATCATTCTCTGTTGTAAAAGTTTGTCACTCACTACCTCAAAGAGCTGAAGATTTCCAAAGGAGGAAAATGCAGCACGTGGAGAGCTGAAGGCTCCACCAAGGAGTGAGCTGATGATGGGAAGGGAACTTGGTGCCTTTCTGTGACTGTTGATCCCATGGGAGAACATGGTTGTGGATTCACTCATGAACTTCTGAACATCTTTGCTTTTGCTGTGACTCTCTAGGTAACACTGTGACAAGAAGAAATTGAGGCCCCCCAGATATATATTGTCCCTTTTGGAATCTGGTTGTTACCTGCCACACACAGGTGAGAAATTGCCTTTCTTTTTACCTGAAAGCAATAAATCTGAAATTTAACAGAACGAGTGCCTGTCTGTGAGTCCTGCTGACACCCAGCGAAGCTGCTGGTGGTGGGATTCATGCTCTCCCTCCAACCAGGAGTGAACACAGCAGCCCTGCATAGCAGAGTGGCTCTGTCTCTTTATTTCCCTTCCCAGAAAAAACAGTTGCAATAAGAGCAGCCTTTTTTCCATACTTCTTGTGCAAAAGCTGTACAGTTTGACTGTAAAGTCTCTGTTTCTCAGGCAAGCCCTATGCTACACTTCACTTCCAGGCTGTGCCAGGTTTTTACAGGCATTGGGAAGGGCTGGCACGAGAAATAAACACAGAAAAGGAGCAGGGATTGCCCCACATGCACACCGACCCCTTTGCCCATGGGATTCTTGGCAGGGATGTGCTGTCCATCAGCCACCAGCTAGACCAGAAAATTCAAAACCCGGTAGTGCTGTCCTGGGTTCATCCCTCTTCCACAATGCAACAAGACCAAGGAGGAGCCCACAGAATCACAGAATCCTAGGGGTTGGAAGGGACCTCGAAAGATCATCCAGTGCAACCCCCCTGCCAGAGCAGGGTCACCTAGAGTCCATCACACAGGAACGCATCCAGGCGGGGTTTGAATGTCTCCAGCCAAGGAGACTCCACAACCTCTCTGGGCAGCCTGGTCCAGTGCTCTGGCACTCTCACAGGAAAGAAGTTCTTCCTGAGATTCACATGGAACCTCCTGAGCTCCAGTTTGCATCCATTGCCCCTTGTCCTATCATTGGTCATCACTGAAAAAAGCTTTGCTCCATCGTCCTGACCCTCACCCTTTACATATTTGTAACCATGGATGAGGTCACCCCTCAGTCTCCTTTTCTCCAAGCTAAAGAGACCCAGCTCCCTCAGCCTTTCCTCATAAGGGAGATGTTCCACTCCCTTCATCATCTTTGTGGCTCTGCACTGGACTCTCTCAAGCAGTTCCATGTCCTTCTTGAACTGTGGGGCCCAGAACTGGACACAATACTCCAGATGTGGCCTCACCAAGGCAGAATAGAGGGGGAGGAGAACCTCTCTTGACCTACTGACCACCCCCTTTCTAATGCACCCCAGGATGCCATTGGCCTTCTTGGCCACAAGGGCACATTGCTGGCTCATGGTCATCCTCCTGTCCACCAGGACCCCCAGGTCCCTTTCTCCTACACTGCTCTCCAGCAGGTCAGCCCCCAGCCTGTACTGGTGCATGGTGTTGTTCTTCCCCAGATGCAAAACTCTGCACTTGCCCTTGTTGAATTTCATTAAGTTTCTCCCCGCCCAACTCTCCAGCCTATCAAGGTCTCGTTGAATGGCAGCACAACCTTCTGGTGTGTCAGCCACTCCTCCCAGTTTAGTGTCATCAGCAAACTTGCTGAGGATACATTCTGTACCCTCATCCAGGTCGTTGATGAAGAACGAGCCCAGGCTTGCTTCTATTAAACATAGAATCACAGAATGGTTTTAGTTGGAAGGGCTTTTAGAGGTCACCCAGTCCAACCCCCCTGCAGTGAACAGGGACATCTTCAACTAGATCAGGTTGCTCAGAGCCCCATCCAACCTGATCTGGAATGTTTCCAGGGATGGGTCATCTCCCACCTCTCTGGGCAACCCGGCCCAGTGATTCACCATCTTCATTGTAAACAATTTCTTCCTTACATCTAGTCTAAATCTACCCTCTGGGGAACAAATCTGAAAGTTGTGTACCATTGCCCTTGACAGGCTGCTCTCCTCATCCATGGACTGCATTTCTGCTGCTCCTCCTTTTCTCTCTTATCATCCTGAAATAATCCCAATTAGCTTGTTTGCACCTAACAGCTTTCTGCCTACGAGCTGCATCAGCCTAAATCCATCAGCTGTCCAGATCCGTTCTCAGCCCTTCTGTGTTTTTTCAGCATGAAATTTTGACACTTCCCTTGCCTTTGTCAGTGAGCTCTTGGACTCCCTTTCCAGGTAAAATATTTCTCACTGGGTCAATCATTTCTGTGAAAGCAAGAGAACAATGATGTAACGAGAGAGCTATGCCAATGAGCCGAGGCATTGGTCAGAGCCAGGGAAAAGTCCCCCCCTGGGAGATGAAATTCTTGCTGTGATGAATCAAACAGGAAAATTCCCATTGACTCACCAGGGTCAGGACCCATCGCCAGAGATCCAACAATTCATTCATCCGAGCGACTCCATTCTCCTGCGAGCAGCCCAGCTATTCTCCTCGGGTCATCACAACACAATCCGGGACACCAACACATGCAGGGAGACGCCAGCGCTCCCCTGGAGATCCCCTGCAGTTGGATGAACCATCAGAGGAGTTGGATTACCACTGAAAACAGACACAGGGATGAACTGAGAGCCAAATTCCTCCCCAGATCCAGCCCGACCCTCCAACTCATGCTGCTGTACGAGTACAGCACAGGCAGGCTTTTAAATCAAGGTGTCTTTCCAAATCAAACAGTTTATTTCTCACATCCATCTACAGAGTTTGTGATTCTCACCCCTTATCTGGGGGACACTTAGCCACCATATTTATAGCCTGGTTTCCTAGGAAAGTGAAACATATGGACACATGAAGCTCATCTCATAAACCTCCCTACCAGTTGCTGGACCTTCTGCCCCCTACATGTTTTGGACCTGTTGGCCAAATTTCAATCAAGGAAGGTGGATATCCTCAGTTTATAGGCAATATTGTCCCCCTGCTTGTAATATGATGGTAAATGCAAACACATGGTCCCACTATCCCCTGTCTGTGAGTTCCCTTGCTCACTGGTCTGGCTGCAACCAACCCTCAAAAAAAAAAAACCAAACCAAAAACCCAAATCTCACCCAAAAACCCAAACCAATGACAAAATTCCGTCAGAATTTCTGCCTTATGAGTCGAATGAATTGACTTCCCTTGCAGCTACCTGATCTGGCACACTGGAAGGGGAGAGAAAGCATTGAGGACATGGTGGAGAGTGGAGAACAGCATCTTCCAGTCATCAACCCTACACAAATGGCTTCTTCACCCATTACTTCACGTGGGCATAGCACCCAACCACAGCACAGCTCATGAGGAGCTGGTAAACAGCAGTATGAGATGATGTGTTGGGGCAGTCCTCGGTATCAGTACAGGCTGGGTGGATGAAGAGGTTGAGAGCAGCCCTGAAGAGAAGGACTTGGGGGTGTTGGTTGATGAGAAACTCAACATGAGCCAGCAGTGTGCGCTTGAAGTCACTGGTACCCTGGGCTGCATCAAAAGAAGAGTAACCATCAGGGCAAGAGAGGGGATTTTCCCCTTCTACTCTGCTCTCATGAGACTCCATCTGCAGTACTGTATCCAGTTCTGGAGTCCTCAACATCAGAAGAACATGGAGCTGTTGGAGCGAGTCCAGAGGAGACCACAAAGGTGATCAAAGGGCTGGAGCACCTCTGCTCTAGAGACAGGCTGAAAGAGTTGGGGGTGTTCAGCCTGGAGAAGAGAAGGCTCCAGGGAGACCTTAGAGCACCTTCCAGTGCCTGAAGGGGCTCCAGGAAAGCTGGAGAGGGACTGGTGCTAAGGGCAGGGAGTGATGGGACGAGGGGGAACGGGTTCCAACTGCCAGAGATTGAGATGGGATGTGAGGAAGAAATTGTTTGGTGTGAGGGTGGTGAGAGCCTGGCCCAGGGTGCCCAGAGAAGCTGTGGCTGCTCCCTCCCTGGCACTGTTGAAGGCCAGGTTGGATGGGGCTTTGAAGAACCTGGTCTAGTAGGAGGTGTCCCTGTCCATGGCAGGGGCATTGGAACTAGATGATCTTTAAAGTCCCTTCCAACCCAAACCAGCCCATGATGCTATGATATGAGTGACCATGTTCATCCATTCAGCACAGAGATGTTCACTTGCATGTTTTTGTTCACCATGAGATCACACTCCTACAGACCCTCAAACATCATTTTCAAACCCATTATATCCAAAAGCCAAATACATATTCCTTGTGTGAGGCACTTGGGAAAAGTCAACCCCAGTGTGACCCTTTGCCAGAGGACCTCTACCCATGACCAGCAGTCCTGCCCAAATAGGACCATTTCTGAGAGTGCAGACCCACATGTGGTCAGTGGAGTTCATCTGAATCCATCCTGCTACCTGCAGGATTGCATGTAGGAGTAGAGGGGACAGTCAGGCCAGGGGGAAGCCAGAACAGCAGAAGAAATGAGAAGGTGAAGTCTACCATCTCTTCAGAGATGCAGGCTGGTGAGAATTTAGTTCAGGCTAGTGGTCCACTCTGAAAAGACATGAAGATTTTGCCCTCGTGGGAGAGAGCCAAATGAGGAAGAGGATTTTTGTGGAAAAAGCTTGATTGAGCCTTTAACTCCAATTACCTGTGCCAGACAGAGCTTAGATGGCTACAAAAGTAAGGGTTCTTCAGGACTATGCCAGCAGATCTATAACAGCTCCCAAGGGAGATTCAGAAACCATCCAGAGACCTTGGGAAGTATATTTTGGATCTTTGGAAGCACACTTTGTGTCTTTGCAGCCATCCGGACAGCCAGGGTAGAGCCGTCCTCTCATAGCTGCTCTGTCAACCAGCACCAGCCTCATGAATAACTGGAGGCATCAGTTCATCAAAGCACAGCATGGATATCACCCCCGTTGGAATTTGTTTGCTGTTCCCAGGCAACAGGCCAGTGTTTGCTTGGCAGGCAGAGCAAGACGGAGATGAACTCCTCCACTTCTGCCCTAAAAATACCATTGTGACTGGACCTGCGTAATCAGGAGCAGAACAGTGGTGAGTTGGGGTCATGCTTGGGGAATCACAGAATCACAGAATCCTAGGGCTTGGAAGGGACCTCGAAAGCTCATCCAGTCCAACCCCCTTACCAGAGCAGGGTCACCTAGAGTCCATTACACAGGAACGCATCCAGGTGGAGTTTGAATGCCTCCAGTGAAGGAGACTCCACAACCTCTCTGGGCAGCCTGTTCCAGTGCTCTGGCACTCTCACAGGAAAGAAGTTCTTCCTGAGATTCACATGGAACCTCCTGAGCTCCAGTTTGCATCCATTGCCCCTTGTTCTATCATTGGTCACCACTGAAAAAAGCTTTGCTCCATCGTCCTGCCCCTCACCCTTTACATATTTGTAACCATGGATGAGGTCACCCCTCAGTCTCCTTTTCTCCAAGCTAAAGAGCCCCAGCTCCCTCAGCCTTTCCTCATAAGGGAGATGTTCCACTGCCTTCATCATCTTTGTGGCTCTGCGCTGGACTCTTTCAAGCAGTTCCCTGTCTGAGCTCTCCTAATGCTGGGCAAAGCCCTTGGGTCCAGGTTGTCCCTTATGTCCCCAGCAATCCCATGCAAACTGCTGCATCCACCTGCATGGATGGCTCTTCCTTCACCCTTGTGCAGGAGAATCATAGAATCATAGAATCATTATGGTTGGAAGGGACCTCCAGGGTCATCAAGTCCAACCTTAAGAGGGGTTGTATTCAGGCAGCTCACAGGGCTGCTCCGCCACCTCCTGTGAAGTGAAAGATGCTCTCATCCAGCTCCATGAGTGTGTTAGGAAGATAACGTGGGTCTGGATTCAGAGGCTGCATCTACACGAGTAAAGCAAATTGTGTGAGGCTCAGGCTCAGACATTAGCAGATGACCACCCATGAGATCAGCAAACTTGACACTTCCCCAAATGGATTCAAACTAAAAGAGAGGAGATTTAGGTTGGATATTAAGAAGAAATTCTTTGCTGTGAGAGTGGTGAGACCCTGGCACAGGTTCCCCAGAGAAGCTGTGGCTGCCCATCCCTGGCAGTGTTGAAGGCCAGGTTGGATGGGGCTTGGAGCAACCTGGTGTGGTGGGAGGTGTCCCTGCCCATGGCAGGGGGGTTAGGACTGGGTGAGCTTTGAGGTTCCTTCCAACCCAAACCATTCCATGATTCTATGATAAACTATTTCTCGGCACAGTTTGGAGATGGGCATGTGCCAGGGACCACTTTGTAGCAGATGTCTGGATGTGGCCATGCTGCTGGCAGGGAGAGCTTAGCTGTGCAGACACAAGGTGTGATGTGCCCATTTGCCATAGGGCAAAGAACAGAATTTTGCAAAAAAAATGGGGAGAAAGGAGGAATTTACAGATTCACATCACATTTTTTCTGCTCAGAGATTAAATAAGCTGCAGCAGACTGTCAGACCAGGAGCACTGTGGGTTGCAGAGGTGGAGTGGAGCACAGGACAGGGCCAGCATGAAGTCTAGCTGCCAATGTAATCAGTGTGATGTGGTTCACACACCAGGTACTGGATGTGTTTGAGACATCCAGGGCATTGGCCCTGACCTCCAGCTGCCACAGCAGAAGGGCACATAGATCTGGAGTCACACCTACCAGCCTAGTGTGGGTGTCTCGGGTACCCCAGGACACCCCAAATGCCAACAGATGTGTGTTTATGTGACCAACTTGAATGTTAGATCTCCACAAACTTCAGTGAGCACTTAGACATCTCATGAGCCTGAGGACCTACATGTTTTAAGGGATATGTATGACCCACTAGATGCCTGTAGGCTTGAACACACATAGGGTTTGGGGATGATCTGCAAACATCTCCCTTGGGCTCATGGGGGACCTTGGGAGTGGATGGGAGACATGACAGAGGCTTCTGGGCAGAGGTTGAGTCCAGAAGCACCTCTTGCACAGGAGGACTGGATTTGGGTGGTTTAGGGGGGACATGGCAGAAGTCTGGAGGATCTTTCCTGATCTGCTGGATTCTGCTGCAATGTGCTGAAGGTGAATGGGGTCTGGCTGTTCCCAGTCTCATCATGCACAAGAGCTATTGGGAAACTGATGGGAGCCACATTTAAAACAAACAATCCAAAATGTCTCTTTATGCAACTGATTGCAGACCTACAAAACTCCCTGTTGAAGGATGTTGTGATGTAAAACTTCTCTCCCCAGACCAGAAAACAGCTTGAGAGCAGGAGAAAAGTTGAGATAAATACCACAGATGTGCTGTGCTTACTCTAATTTGGAGTATGTTACTAATTCAGAGTACATTACTAATTCAGAGTATGCTTACTCTCATTCAGAGTACTCCCCACATGGCTGCTGTGATAGGCAGGAGGTGGATGGTCCCATGGGCTGGGCGAGGACAGTTCTGTTGTGGTCTGCAATGAAAGCCTGCCCACGGCCATGGGAGGCTTCTGAACCAGAGCTAAGCCCATGGTCATTTTTGCCAGGCTGAACTGCAAGTTTGTATCTGCACAGGGTTTGGTAGAAAGCCACCGGTGGGTTGGAGAAGTGGAGGTGGCACCACGGGCTGACAACAGTTCACTTGACTCCTCCCCAGCCTCAAAACCTCATTGGCACCTGGGAGTTAATTTCTGAGCTGTGTGTTGCTGAGCACAGGTCAGTCTTGTCCATAGTGAGATCTGGAAAATAAAAAGGATCTGGCAGCAGGTTGGGGAGCAGGGAAGGGTGGGAGGCTGATGGACCAACCCCAGTAGGGGTCCATAAGGCCCCCAGAGGCCAACATAATGTTAGGGACTATGGAGAAAGGGAGCAAGCCCAGCTGATGTCAGAGCAATGGCCCAGAGGACAGAGACTTCCTGCCCCTGATTTCTGTGGGAAATCTGGTTTCTGTTGGTATTATTCGTTTTTGGCTCTCTTTCCCAAGGCACGTTCTGCAACTTGACCCATGCAGCACAGCTGCAGAGCACGGCTTTGCGGTGGTGTGGAGGACGCATCCTTGGCCACCTTTGTGCCTGTCCCTGAGGAGCCTGCAGCATTCAAACAGCTCCAGACACAGCTCATCCACTGAGATAGTGCTGCTCCCACCGAGGGAGAGCAGCTGAGCTAAAGACAAAAGATGGCCTTTTGCCATCCCTCACTGGGAACACCATGGCCACGTGGTGCTCTGGCTAAACCTCCTCTCTAGAGTGCATCAAGCTGCTTACACACACGAGTTCAGGCACGTCAGGTCACTTACTCAGAGCAAGACACTCATATGAGTATCCAGACACTCCTTTCTGCTCAGGTTGTAGCTCAAGAGCTGCAACCTTGTATCTGCTAGATAAACCCTTCTCCAGCCCCATTGCACCACCTCTCATGTTGGAGATGCCCATCCTCAGAGGCACACGGTGGATTATGGTCTCCCACCCACTGCACCCAGCAGTACCAGAAGATAATGGTCTAATGGTTAGGAATATGATGGGATAAAGGTTGGACTTGATGACCCTGGAGGTCCCTTCCAACCATAATGATTCTATGATTCTATGATTCTATATGCAAAGCACCAACACTTCTAGAGAGGCTCTACACACATCCTTGCAACCATCCTGCAGGTGGGGTCACAGACCCATTTTCTTTCCCCAGGTTGTATGTGGCCAGTTTGCACGACACCTTGTTTAAACGGTCCATGTCCTGTGATCCAAAGTGCAGCTGGTGAAGGGCCCCTTATCTGCACTGTTTGATGAAGGTGATCCTTGGTCTGTTCAAGCAGCCTGAAGGCCATTGGGTTTACATTTTGCAGCCCTACTTGGCACCCAGCCTCCAAATAAAGAGCCACGAGGAGACTCATGACGGGAAAATGGAAGCCTTGGTGATGCCCTCCACTGTGTCATTGATGTAAAAAGAAACCTTTGCGAAGTTTCTATTTCCTCATCCCTTGTTGGCTGTTTGTTGGGGGACATTTCTGCTCGTTATTTGCATTGTGTTGTTTTCCCAAGCTGAAACGCAGGTCCCACCTCTCCTGATTTCCTGGAACGGATCTGGAGAACCAGTCCAAACCAGAGAGCCTGCCAACGTTCTTGGGACAGCTGTAATAAACAGGCATTCCTAAGGTTCTTGGTCCCCATTATTAGAGGGACATATCCCAGCTTTCCTATTTAATAAGTATATAAATGAATAGGATGCTAAATTGCCATTTTTCTTGGCAGCTGGAAGCAAAACCTTGGCAAGCAGTCCCTTTGCAGCCTAGAAGATGGGAAACACAAACAGACCTTTGATTTTTAAAGGATCTCACGATTTTCAAGTCAATGTTTTGTGTTGGGGAGTGCTGAGGAGGAGACTCTGGATTTTTTCACGCTTGACTGTGTCCGTGCTAAACACAGAGACTGGGAGCTGGAAATAAAATAACAACTTTGACACTGAGAGCACTTGGATGGGATTTTAACATCACATGCTCGAGCCTATAAACACAAGAAAAGCCAGACTGGGTCAGCCCCAACATTCTGTCTCCAGCAGCATCCAGTAGCCAACTCCCCAGTGCTCCATGTAATTTGTTAACAAAACCCTGCTGGGTTTTAATCTTTTTTTCCTATTTTTTTTGTAGTGCTGGGGTTTTTTGCTGCTTTTTCTTTTTCTTTTTTTTTTGCTGTAACATGATGCATCTAAGAGTGAGCACATCCCAGTGCAACTGTTTGCTGTCATGTTGAAATGCATCCAAGACTGACAAAGTTCCCTCTGTTCCAGGAGCATTACACAACCCCCAGGCACTATAAATCCAGGATTTGCCGTTTCTCCAACTCTTCACGGCCCTTCACTCCTCCTCGTGGTGGAACCTCCACCCGCGTTCAGCCATGCGGATCCTCCAGCTGCTCTTTGCAGTCATTGTCATTCTCCTCCTCCAGGATGTTCCCGGTAAGGACAAAATACTCACAGGGGTTTCTGCAGGACTGTGGAGAGAGAAAAGCTGGGTTTCTATCAGAAAAGGACAGAGAAAAGGACAGTAGAAAAGGACAAGACAGGGCCCTCAAGTCAAACCAAATCAAGTCAAGGCTGACCTGACTCTTGCTTTCAAGGAACAAACTTCTGCTGAAATGGTATCCATGAAGTTCTTGGATGCAGGTGCCTCAGGTTTATAGACTGCACATCCTCTTCTCTCCATGCCCTCAAAACCCACCCAGAAATCCTGAGCCTAAGACAGGAGCCTAAGTTCTGCTCCCGACCAGGGTACAGGCCTCATCCTCCACAAAACGAGGAGAACCCCATGAAATCAAAAAGCATCTTCCAGGGTAAAAAGAAATGAGGGGGAGGGGGGAACTGCTTGTTTATTTTTTTGTCTGTTTGTTTTCTTCTGGGATTCTGTTTTAATAGACAAATCTTCCTTGGTTGGGCTTTTTCACTGGTTGCTTGTATATATGTGAGGAACTCAGGTTTCATTCATCTGTGAGGTCACTAGGGTGTTACTAGGACTATGGTGGTATAACCTTCACAGAAGACAAACCTGATAACCAAGAATTGGAGATTTATTTGCTTAGCCTGTTCATAGCACCATAGAATGGTTTGGTCTGGAAGAGACGTTTAAAGCTCATCCAGTGCCACCCCTCTGCCATGGGCAGGGACACCTCCCACCACACCAGGTTGCTCCAAGCCCCATCCAACCTGGCCTTCAACACTGCCAGGGAGGGGCAGCCACAGCTTCTCTGGGCACCCTGGGCCAGTGTCTCACCATCTTCATCATAGAGTTTTCCTTCTTTATGTCCAATCTAAATCTGCCTTATTTCAGTTTAAAACTGTTATCATTTGTTCTATTGCAACAGACCCTGATAAAAAGTCCGTTCCCATCTTTCTTGTATCATTTAGTTAACTTAAATCCTAGAGGGAGGAGAGCAAAGGGTTTGCCCACTCCACTGATTGTGGATTCCCATCAGTGTATCCCTCCAGAAACCCCAAGCTTGACGTTTCTGCTGTGTGTAAAGAGAAGGAGCACATATCCTTTTTATCAAAACAGGAAGATTTAAGATAAACAAACAAACAATCCCTAAAACACACAAAAACCCAACAATCACAAAACCCCCAAACCAACCAATAGATAAAATATCTGTTCCACAGACACACTTCTCTGATTTTTGATGTTGCCCAAGGGATCCACCTCACCTGACTCATCTAACTTAACTTAGCCAACCCAAAGCTGGCTGTCCCACCTGGGCTACTTGTTAAGAGACTCTCAGTGCTTGCTGGAGGGGGGTGCTTCTCCCAAGCACATCTGACCTTCACCATGAAGCCTGGTGAAATTCCCCACCGCCAACTGCAAGAGTTTCATTTCTCAGCCAGTGGTTTCATTTCTCAGCCAGTGACACCAGCAGGGTTCCAAGTGGGTTCCTTAAGTCCCCTAAGAAGATCTCACATCCCCTTTTCCCCTGCAGTAAGAGGCCTTTCGGACACTCAGCAGTGCAGAAGCAACCATGGCCACTGCCGGAGGCTTTGCTTCCACATGGAGCGCTGGGAAGGGAGCTGCAGCAACGGCCGCCTGCGCTGCTGCCGATGAGATCCAGGCTGGGATGGACCCCAGCATCCCAGAGGGACCAGCCCAGAGACTCTGCAACCACAGATGTACGTAGGGTCTGCTCTTGGACACCTCCACGCCCACACCAGGAGCTCAGTTTGTCCTTCACCAATAAACATGTTGGTTTTATATATCCTTCTGGGTCCAGAGTACAGCCGTGTTTCCCTCTGAGATGGACCATCCTGCCTAATGCTTGGGGTTTGATGAACTTGGCCACCCAGAGACCTATAGAGATGCTCGAGTTGCACTGGAGTATCCAAAACATCTACACAGGGCTGGAAGATGTGGCACAGGACCAAAGGGACACCTGTGCCCTTCCAGGGTGGCAGCCAGAGGGGGATCTGCTGGGTTTATCCAGCAGTTATGAAGCTTCTCTTCTGGCTCTTCTGTGTCTATCACAACCTTTATCAACTTCTACCTCTTGCTCTATTCATCTACAGAAGGATCCATCCTCTCCAAGGAGATGGATCCAAGAAAAAGGCATGATTTGCCCTCTAGAAGTGGCTCTTTCTCCCCCATAACAAGGTGAACCTAGGCAGGTGGCTCAGATTATCCACCTCTGAGATGAGGTAAAGGTGGGTGAGATGGAGAAATCCCACTCCCACTCACAGAATGACTCACCTGGTGGTTGCACAGTGAGTGTGGTCGGTTCTGCATGGAGCAATTCTCCTATGAAATCCTGCCTGCATAGTGCAAGGTTTAAATAAAAAGCAAAACCATTCATAAAGTTGATGGTAAAAGCAAAAGGAGCTTTTCTGGCCTCACTGGTATTTGCTGGTGAGGGATACTCCAGAGTGGGTCTGGGGAAAAGAAGAGTACGGAAGGGGGAGGGGGAGGGGAAGGGGAAAGGGAAGGGGAAAGGGAAGGGGGAAGAGGAGGGGAAGGGAAGGTTTGGGAAGGTTTGGGAAGGGAAGGTTTGGGAAGGGGAGGTTTGGGAAGGGAATAGAAGGTTTGGGAAGGAAAGGTTTGGGAAGGGAAGGGAAGGTTTGGGAAGG
>VZRW01002703.1:75454-96123 GCA_013398125.1 Aegotheles bennettii
AAAAGGGGGAAGGGAAGGGAAGGGAAGGGAAGGGAAGGGAAGGGAAGGGAAGGGAGAGTTTCCACTCCTATACTTGATGCCTGCATGGATTCTGCTTGGCAAGAAGATCGTCTGGCCCGTGCTGTCCCCTGAGCCATGTCAGGGTCATATCTGGACCAGCTGGCACAGATCAAAAGCCTGGGGACAGTTTCACCCATGCCTGATCCATGCCAAGTGTTTTGGGAGGAGAAAGAGAATACACTTGTGTATTTCAGACCATATTCAAACATCACGAGTGGCATCACTGCCTCATTTCCTGCATAGGCTCATCTATTGGGTGGAATTACAAGTGGGAATGGGCCGAGGCCAAGTTCATTTATTTCAACCACTCATCAGTAAATACTGTTGATGGTGGTGCTAAGAAGGAAGGGAAATTGCTCACCATGATGTGCAACCCAGGAGCAGGTCCTCACCTAGGGAAGAAGGTGATGTAGGGTGACCAAGAATAGAGATGTCTTGGAGGCGTGAGGAGAGAGGAGGCATGAAGAGATATGAAAGTCTCCTGGAGAGACAAGCTGGAGGGTTCATCTTTGAATAACACCTGGTGTGGTACCTGGGACATGCAAGCAAGTGGCCAAAACTGCCACCCAAAATCTTCCTTGGGCTGCAAAACCCCCAGCTACACACCTGGCTTTAACCTAAACCCACTTACTACCTACCCTAGAGTGACCAGTCTGGTACTGGAGGATACAGAGGGAAACCAGTAAAACCAGTCACTTAACCGTGCTGATTGACACCCTGTGGAGATCTGTCCTGTCTCTACCTGGACTCTGAGCAGGGTGAGATTCCCCCACTCCTCCTCTCACCGTGGATTAAACCAGTGAGGGACTGGGCTCCCATGCTCTCCTGGGATGGGGATATCCCTGTCCTTGCTCCTCTTGCTCTGCAAGCTGCAAACACAGTGGCTGGATGCTGCTCTTCTCCATTGAGTGACAGTCCAGCTCCTTGGGGGCCTCGGAAAGCTCAGCCAGAGGTTAGCAGCCACTCTGGCTCGCTCGAGCCATCAGTCCCATTGAGCAGATAAGGCTCCCCTTGATAACAAGACCTGCCAGAAACGAGCCTCCAGTTTTTCCACCTTTTTGAAGTCTGGCTGGTGAAGTTTTGCAGAACTTTGTCTTCTTGCCAAAGTAACCAACTTCCAGCTCCAGCCTTCATCTTCCCTCCTTTCCCCCGACATCCTCCCCCTGCTTTCCCTCTTCCTCCTCTCTCCTCCATGCACACGCCTCTCTGTGGGGCTGATAGGGATGCTGGGGAGGGGAGAGGGGGGACAAGAGGGTGATGTCATCTGTTTTTGACCGCTGCTGGAGGAGGCAAGGGTTAGACATGTCTGCTTCTACCCAGCCTGGCGCCGGGAGCAACTGGGAGCCTTCCTTTTGCAGCCGCCTCTGCACCTTATCAGGGGCAGGATGACATCCCAGGGACGGGCTGTGAGGGGAAGGAGGTGGGGAGCCCCTCAGTGTGAGTCTTGTGAGATGCCTGCACGCCTGGGTGTGCTCATGGGGACGTTTCTGTGTGTGTGTGTGTGCTCATGGCTGTGTGTCCCTGCGTGTGTTTGTGTTCACTGGCAGGAGCTGCAGAGGGAAATTGGTCCCAGCAGGCGGGACGGAGCCAACTATCAGCTGCTGTGGAGAAGAAAGAGCCTCTGTGCTGCAGCCCAGGCCAAGTCAAGGGCGATGCTGTTGCCCAGCTTTGCTCCTGCAAAGGTCTGGGAGAGTTTAATCTCTCAGATCCCAGGCAGGCAACCTGGAAAATCCTGCGTGACCATCTGCAGAGGGTTAAAAGACCTCATCCATGGTTACAAATATGTAAAGGGTGAGGGTCAGGACGATGGAGCCAAGCTTTTTTCAGTGATGACCAATGATAGGACAAGGGGCAATGGATGCAAACTGGAGCTCAGGAGGTTCCATGTGAATCTCAGGAAGAACTTCTTTCCTGTGAGAGTGCCAGAGCACTGGAACAGGCTGCCCAGAGAGGTTGTGGAGTCTCCTTGGCTGGAGACATTCAAACCCCGCCTGGATGTGTTCCCGTGTGATGGACTCTAGGTGACCCTGCTCTGGCAGGGGGGTTGGACTGGATGATCTTTCGAGGTCCCTTCCAACCCCTAGGATTCTGTGATTCTGTGAAAAGGTCCTCCTTTCCATCAAAGGAGGAGGCCAGGGCAGGGCAGGGATCTAAATGCAGGGATCTCAGAGGAGCTGTGTTCCTTTATACCAAGTGGTTATAGTCACGTGCCAATGGCACATAATAGATTTTATATTGGCTATTAGGAGAAATCTCTTCACTGAGAGGGTCGCCAAGCCCTGGCACAGGCTGCCCAGGGAAGTGGCAGAGTCACCATCCCTGGAGGTATTTAAAAGACGTGTAGATATGGTGCTTAGGGACATGGTTTAGCAGTGGATTTGGCAGGGCTATGTTGGACTTGATGATCTTTAAAGGTCTTTTCCAACTAAAGCAATTCTATGAGTCTATGAATCCATCTGCCCCTTATTCAAAGCTTGGGGACAGAAGTGATCTCAAGCAGGGCTGTCTACAAATTTACCATAGAAAAAGTTTTGAGGTGGAGCTTTGGGTCCTACTTTAAATGTTCTTTGCAAGTTTTCCCTGACTTCAAATGGAAAACCTTCATTCTATGGATTATCTGATTCATGAACATTCTCCATAAAGCAGCAAGAAACCCTAACGCCACCCCCTCTTTTTCTTTTTTCTCCTCCAGGCAAGGTGCTCTGGGCTCTTTCAGCAGCCTCACGGGGAAGAACAGCAGTGCTGGAGCAATGCAGCTCCCCTCTCCCCAAGGAGGGAGCTCTGGCCGGTGGGGATGCTCCAAAACAAACATCGTGGTGAACAGCTGCCACACCGCTCCCCAGTGCTCCAGCAAAACCACCTTCACCCAAAAGCTCCTCACTCTCGGTTTGGAGATGCCCCAGGGATGAGAGGCAATGGTGGATTTGGGAAGTGAAGGGAAATGCTTTGCATCCCAGATGAGGGAGGGTTAAGGACCTCTTTCCCCTCTCCATCCTCCTCCCCAGGGCCATCACTTTGCAGGACCCTTCATAGAATCACAGAATCACAGAATCACAGAATCTAAGGGGATGGAAGGGACCTCGAAAGATCATCCAGTCCACCCCCCCTGCCAGAGCAGGGTCATCTAGAGTCCATCACACAGGAACGCATCCAGGCGGGTTTTGAATATCTCCAGTGAAGGAGACTCCACAACCTCTCTGGGCAGCCTGTTCCAGTGCTCTGTCACTCTCACAGTGAAAAAGTTTTTCCTGATATTTACATGGAACCTCCTATGCTCCAGTTTACGGAAGGGACCTCCAGGGTCATCAAGTCCAACCTTTATCCCACCATATTCCTAGCCATTGGACCATTAGACCATGGCCTCAAGCCCTGCAAGAGCTTGGCCCTTCCTCCAGGACCAGGTCGCTGAGCCTGGGATAGACACAAAAGCTGTCAGGAGGCTTTATTGTCCAGATCTTTGTGCTGCTATCAGCGACTCCCACACACTGGAAGTGAGATATGTGTGACAACATTTTTTCCATTGGCGAGCTTATTGTTGCTGTGAAGAGGGGAAGGGGCTGGGGAGAGTGATGGGGAGGAGAGGGGAAGGAGGGCAGGTTCACGGGCATCAATGCCCACACCCCCATCCTTCACCCACCCCATGCTCCCCAAATCTGTGAAAGGAGAGGAAAAAAGGGGTTTTAGAGGAATGTGTTGGCAAAAGCTGTTGTGTCAGACCTATAGCCTCTGGTCCCAGTAGAGACAGTCCTAAATTCCTCGGGTAAGATCCTAAAAAACTCTTCCTGAAAATGTATCTCTTCATTCACGTGGGTGTATGTACAAATGGAGAGACCTTCTGCAAGGATGTTGGCTGAGCTAGCAAGACCCCAAGGGGTATGACCCCTCCTTGGTGTCAGACTGATCCTTCCCAGGACTGGGGGAAGCTCCAGCCAGCAGGAGAGATGTCAACACAGCTAAAAACTCAGCTGTATCAGACATGGACAGGACAACTGGGACTCCACCACTGTGGCTGCAGTTGTCAGCTGTGCATTGCATCTCATTGGGTTTTGTCAGTGGTCACTTTTATCAAGCCCTGGGAAGGCAGAAAAAGCCCTGTTTTGTAGAGCAGAACCTGAAATCTGTAGTTCTTGGTCTTCTTCCAGAGGAGACACAGAGACCAGAAGTAAGGCATGGTTCTTCAAGCCCAGCAGTCCATACTCAGCCTGGAGGACGTGATGCCATGACCCTGGGGTACCAGGAAACAAAGAAGCTTGTGTAGCTACAGGAGATGCAGGCACAAAACCACACCTGCAGCCAGACAATGAAAAGGCTTTAGGGACTTTAGGGACCTGGTGAGTCTTCTGATAGAGGTCTGGAGTTGGCAGCACTTGCAATTGCAATGTCTCAGTCAGGTCTGCAGGACAAGGAACTGAGGATACAGATGTGATAGCAGATGGTCTCAACATTTGCTCTGGAAACCATCAGGTTTATTCCAGGGTGGACAAGTCCAACTCCACCATGAGCTCCTTTCCTCCCAGGTGCTGGGTTTCTGCTTGGCCCATAGCCTGTTGAAGCATCCACCTCAAATAAAATATATTTCCTGGGATGAAAAAAAATAGATTAAATAACTTCTCCCACCAAGCTGCTCCTTCCAAGGAAAACCTGAGACAAGGCTGCCTTGATTTTGTTTCAAGGCAAGAAGTTTGACAAAGCTATCTTGGGACCATGGTCTAATGGTTAGGAATATGATGGGATAAAGGTTGGACTTGATGACCCTGGAGGTCCCTTCCAACCATAATGATTCTATGATTCTGTTCTATGACCATGGGGAGGTAATTGCCCAAAGGAGCCACCTCTGAAGGTGGAGGTGAAGCTGAGGTCCCCCTTACTGACATGTGAATAAGTATATCATCACCCCAATGAGGACAGTTACAGATTTGCCCCACCAAGCAGTGTGATGCCCATTAGGTGCATTATGGACTCTCCAGACTGGTGTTTCCAAGGATGGGGTAGAATGACAATACTATCTGTTAATGTAGGATCCAGAGTCAAGGGGCAGCCCCTATCTGAGCACCAGACATCTGACATTGAGCACATGGGAGAGAAAACACACGGGAGCTCATGGCTGGGGGAAAATGTGCATGTTTTGTCTGCTCAGTGATGTGATTACTTCTGGTAGCTGCTGTGGGGAGGGTGTGGCTGTGCTTCTGTGATCGATGGGAGGTCTCACCAGCAGCATCCTCCCTCCCAGGCTGACTGTTCCTCGAGGAGCTGCTATCTGCTGGGAGATGGTGGTCCTCAAGCACAGTTCATTAGCAGAGTCCCCTGGGTGGGTGACTAACTGTGGTGGGTTAAGCACAGGCTGGAAAAGGGTCCCTTGCATTTTGTGAGCTGACATAGTGGGGCATGAACCAAGGTCCTGCTGAGTGCAGGCAGAAGTAATTTTGGCTCGAGCTAATCCAGTTATCAGCCACTACAACAGCCCTGTCACTCCCCAGAGTCACATGGTTTTCAACCTGCCATGCTCATGTGTCTGTGCAAGCTGTCCTCAAGGGTCTCCTCACCTGAGCTGGCTGCTCTCCTCCCTGGGCCTGGGACTGTCCTTTGAGATCAGGAGGTACCACTGGACATCTGGAGAGCACCAAAATTGATGGAGGGGGGGACTTAGCAGACCTTTCCTTTCTCCTTTCCTCTCCTTTCCTTTTCCCCATGGGACAGTCAGCACCCAGATAAGGTTGTTTTGAGGGATGTGGGGAAGGTCCTCCTTTAGCTGGGAAAGCCTGAAGTAACAGAAGGTAAAGCCAAGGCATCCACACATCACAAAGGCTTTTAGGAACCCATCCTTGTGGGTCCATCCTAGTGAGAGGTTAAGAGGCTGCAGATCCACTTCTGCATCATACAAAAGAACCTCAAGCAGATCCAGGGTTCCCTTTCACCTCCATCAGCAGCAGTGATACATGGAGATGGCAGTGTCTGTGTCATTGATTTGTCAAGAATCACACAGGACATCTCTGGCTGACCCCAGATACGTTTCTGGAAGGAGACAGCTCCCAGACTAACATCCAGTCATGCCTAATTAGCTACTGAAATCATTTGCACAGACCATGGGGGGAACAGAGAGGAGACTTTCCCTGGTGGCTTGTCCTCCTTGAGAAATCCAAGGACTAAACCAGATCTTTTATTGGCTGTGTTCATTCATTGGCTTCACTGCCAATAAATACACAGCAAAACCAGCTACCAGCAATGTTTATTTCCAGGGGGGTGTTGCCTGCCTGGATGAGTGCATGCACTGGTCCAAAAGTGTTCCTGGTGCCGGATGCTCCTCCCAGACACAACAGAAATGATGAATCAAAAAAAAAATCAAGGCTTTTTCTTTTCCTGGGCTGAGCCTGCCTGAGCCAGCATCCAGGCAAACAGGAGGTCAGCAAAGGCTTGCTGTGGGAAACAACCTTATTTAAGGTTTGGCAACTTCAGGATAGAGTTGTTCCAGCAGCGTGTGACCAGGCATGTGGAAAGCTGGGTCTCCATTCCTGCCACTGAATGGCTTTGCAAGCTTTCCTGCCTCAGTTTACCCACCTGTGAGATGGGGCCAAAGATAAGTCTCCCTCTCAAAGGTGAATGCTGGAGAACAGCTCATGAAGACATGGAGTAACTGAGGCTGGGTGGGACCTCAGGAGACCTCTGATCCACTCCTTGCTCCAGCCAGGGCAACCTAGATCAGCTGCTCGCAGAGGAAAGCTGAAGGAGGTGTCCTAGGGTGTCAAGCCTAATTTATCAGATTTTTAAGAAATATCTTTTCTACTGGAAATTCTAGTGGAATGGTCTAATGGTTAGGAATATGATAGTATAAAGGTTGGACTTGATGACTCTGGAGGTCCCTTCCAACCATAATGATTCTATGATTCTATGAATTCTAGTGCCCTTCCCAGTGGCATGGGATTTGGAACCTGGTGATCCCTGGAGAAGATCATAGAATCATGGAATGATTTGGGTTGGAAGGGACCTTAAAGCTCATCCAGTCCCAACCCCCTTCATGGGCAGGGACACCTCCCACCACACCGGGTGGATCAGCGGGGGGTCACACAGCCCCTATGAGCAGGGCAGCCCAAAGTTGTCCATGGGGGTCTCCTCAGGGGAGCCCCCCTCAGCTGGTCCCCAGTGTGCCCACTTGTGCCTGAAGAGACCATGGGAGTTTGGCTACCACTTCCTGGCTCTTATCAGCACTCATGTGTAGTCTGTCACTGATCCCACTTAGCTCAGCCACCACGCACCCACCTTGGGGCCAACCCCACCTCCAGAGAATCCCCCCTACCTTCTCCCATTGCCCCAATGCCCTCTGGCCCCTGACACCACCACATCTGCCCTGGGCTCAACTGTTTCTCACTGACCAAAATAGCAGCAGAGATAACCGACCCAAGCAGGAACCCAGAGACAAATTTCCATTCAGGAAATGACTTCTCCATGCTCTCAAGGAAGACAACCTGGCCACCACCACCTGCTGTGGACCCCTTGTTCACGTCTCTCTTCTTGCAGACAGGGGAGAGTGGACGTGGAGAGGTGGCACAGCCTGCCCCGTGGCAGAGCTGGAGGCTGATGGTTACCAAGTTGTCCTGGTTTGAGCCAGGACAGAACCAATTTTCTTTTTAATAATTTTACTTTCCAGATAAATCTCTGCTAAGGATCTGCACCCTCTGAGATGAACACCATGTTTTCAGTCCGTGCCTGCTCCCAGGACTGGTAATGCTCGACGTTCACAGTTACTGCTGGAGAAGGGAGTGCAGAAAGGCTCTTGGTTACCCTTACTCCTCTAGAAACCAAGGTCACTGCTTAGTTCTGCTGAACTTGTGCTCTGGAGGTGAAAGGGAGGAAAAGTGGTCCCACCTGCGACCCTCCTGTGGAGAGAAGCAGAGTGGACAGGTGACCCAAATTGACCAAATTGACCCAAATTGACCAAATTCCATCCCACACCCTCATACTTGGTATAAATCTGAGGGATCCACCTCCTTTCCTTTTGGCCCATGTCCCATATTCCAAGTGTCAGAAGAACTGGTTCTGCCTTTGGAGGACATCAGCCACATCTGACCAAGTCAGCCAGTTCCCTGTGCACACGTGGTTGTTACTATCAGGCTGGGATTTTGGTTTCCATCCCTGGTTACCACCAGTGATGGCTCCTCGATCAGGTTCTGAGATGATTCTGCTTGGACTCATCACCACAAGCTAACCAACAGCTTTCCACAGGGCTGTGCTTGGAGTCTCCCAGCCAGGTAGGACCCCACGGGTGTGTGACAATTCTCTGCAGACAGACCTGCTGGATCATCCCCAGCTCCCACCTTGCTGTGGGGCTGAGACCTGTTTCCTAACGTGATGAGAAAGATTTTTCTGGACCTCCTTTGTCTCAGCAGCTTCCTCTCACTGCACGACGTCTGCTGTAAGAGAAGCTGTGATCTTCATTTCCCTCCTACCCACCATTATTCCTCTATATTCCTCTTCCAGGGTCTTATCTGCCACCACCTTCCTGTTTTTCTTCCTCGCCCGGCACCCTCCAGCCTCCCTGGCTCCTGGACCATCGGCTCCTGTCGAAGTGCTTCCTTCTCCTTTGGCCGATGTCCTCTCAGCGATAGCCCCGAGCATCCCGGGGGACTGCAGCCATCCCAGAGGTCCTTGCTGGGACAGGGTGGTGATGCTGACCCCATGCCAAAGGAAACGGCGCTGGGAGGAAACGACAGCACCGGGCTCCCAGAATATCTCCAAGGGCTACCCCAGGGATGCAGAGATAAGCAGAAAAAGCCTCACTTGGGGGGGGGGCAGGAGGAGGAGGTCAGGGCTGTTCATCTGAGATGTTTGTGCATCTTCTGGCATAAACACCAGGCTGAGCCTTCCCAGTGGGAGCCAGAATCCTTTTTGGAGTGGGGGCAATTGTTTACTCAGCCTCTGCTCACCTTGGAACGTGCAGATCAACACCACAGCAATGAGGAAGGTGCTCAAGGCCATGTGGAGGCAAAGTTAGGAGGGCCAAGCCCTGTCACAGCAGATCCCAGGAGATGGTCCCCCCCTTCTCTGGTGTTTGACCTCACTGTGCCTGATGCTGCAAAGACTCAGGGCTATGTCTTACTCCTCAGGTGGGACCTACAGGCACTTGGTGCGCACATGGGGCCACAGTGACACAGCCCATCTCCTGGGACAGCTACTTGCTTCATGAGGACTACCACAGGTGATGTCCACCATACACCTTACTGGGCCAGTCTTAGGAGCCTGTGGTGCTTGCAAACACCAGCACATAGTATTTGTTGGCTACAAGTCCTTGGAGAGGCTGCAGATGCTCCCTGCACTCGGAGCATGGTCCCTCTGGGAAGACCCATGGTGTTTTGTCAGCCCTCAAACACTGAGGTCCATTCCTTTCTGGGCAACCAGGTGCCTCAGTATGGTGGAGGCTGCAGCCAGAAGTCACTGTTATCTCTTTTCCCATCCAAGATGCTCTCCATCCCAGGAACCTCCTTCAGCCAAGTGAAGACCTGGGATGGAGATAGGAGACAAGAACCTGGAGGACATCCCCTGAGCCCCTGCTGCACAGGTACAGCTGGAGATACCAACAGGACAAGGGCTGTGTGTCAGGACATCTACCTCCCTGTCGCCAGGTGAAGAAGGCCACCTTGTAGCTAAAAAATGATAGAATCACAGAACGGTTTGGGTTGGAAGGGACCTAAAAAAATCACCCAGTTCCAAGCCCCTGCCATGGGCAGGAACACCTTGCACTAGACCAGGTTGCTCCAAGCCCCATCCAACCTGACCTTCCAGCCACAGCTTCTCTGGGCAGGAAGACCCATTTCAACCTAGCAGACTTGCTGACTCATCAGCTAGGAAACAACCCAGCTGTCAACTTCCCCTCCAAAATTCCAGACTTCTCCAAAGTCCCAGAACAGCAGAATTTTATGCTTTGGTCTCAGTTTAAATTCATGCACGTGAATCCATTGCATGAAGTATGAAGCACGCCCACGGTCTCGGAGCCAGCTCCATCTGCTTTTCCCAAGCTGAACCTGCCACCTTCCTCCTGCTATATTTATCAGGATGATTTAGCTGGATGGAAAGTGCCTGGGGAGGCAGCGGGGGTGGAGAGAACTTGGAAATCGGCCATGGGAGAAAACCTGCAGCCACCTCCATCCTGATGTGACTGTTGAGAGATGCTCTCACACTTCCCTCAGGGGTAATTCCAGTGTAAAACTGGGAGGCTGCTCCGTGTTTATTGAATTGCTCATGCTCTACAGATCATTTCTAAGTCTTTAACACACTTATATATGGCCATCTGGGACTCATTGTCCTGGTGCTGGAGACCTCCTCACCTCCCAGACCATCAAAATCCTCATCTCCAAATGGAGATTTCCAGGATGCCACTTTTCTTCTGCCCAGGAGCTGGTCCAAAGCAATTTGTCCTTCCTCTGTCTCTCTGAAACCACAGGAATAGTCAGCCTAAAATAGGAATTCTTGCTGAATTGGTGCATTTGAGCACCTGAAAAAGTTTTGACACCTCCACACTATCCTGTGGCTGTGAGACTGAAGGAGAATAACATGGGAAACCTCTCCAAAAACCCTGCAGTGAGAAAAGAGAGCGTGCAGCTCCCTTTTATCCCTCACTTTCTTGCACCCCTTGGTAAATTCTGTTCCCTGCCCGCACAAGCCGGGAGGTGTTTGCTCAAACCTCTGCAGATGTTGAGCAAGCTGTGATTTCTGCTGCACATCCCAGCTGCACTGGTTCCTGTTCGGCCACCAGGCTCGCAGCAGCAGAGAGGCTCAACCCCCCGTGCCGCAGGGATTTTATGGTGCTCAGCTTCCCGTTCATTCCTGATGCACACACCCATCGCATTTCAGGCTCGGATGTGTGGGGTTTTTTTCCCCTTTTTGTGCAGGGCTCTGCAGTTGTTTTATGGAGCTGCCAGCGGGCACTTTAAATGTTCCCACCAATTTCTATGGGGGTCAATACTTGCTGGATGCTGGGCTGTTCCAGCTCAAGCAGCTGACAATGGTGTCATGGGGCTGGGACTTGATTCAATTTCTCCTGTAGGCACAGATAAGGATGCTGCAGCTCCAGTATCTCATCACCTCCTGGTTTTCCTCACCTCTGAAGGGCATCTGCCTTTGTTTCTTTTAGGGAGAAGAGGGGGACCAGCCGAGCCTGCTCTGTGGGGACAGAGGTTAATGGTCTCTTCTCCAAAATTGCTAATGATAGGACGAGAGGAAATGGCCTCAAGTTCCATCAGGGGAAGTTTAGGTTAGAGATTAGGAAGAAGTTCTTTACTGGGAGGGTGGTTGGGCACTGGAATGGGCTGCCCAGGGAGGTGGTGGAGTCACCGTCCCTGGGGGTGTTCAAAAAACGGGTTGATGAGGCACTTGAGGCCATGGTCTGATGGTCCAATGGTTAGGAATATGATGGGATAAAGGTTGGACTTGATGACCCTGGAGGTCCCTTCCAACCATAATGATTCTGTGATTCTATGACCACATCTGGAGAAGATTATGGATGAAGGCACAGTGAGCCCTCCCTGCTCACTTCTCCCCATCCCCTTGGAGGGATGCTGGGGAGAGGGACTTCCTCCCATAAGAGCTTAAAATGAGATGGGATGAGATGGACCAGCTCCCTAGAGGCATTCAGGACATCCCAAATAGACATGGGATGAGGTGGTGGAAATCACCCTCCAGGAATGAGACCTGTTCCAAGTGATGGGGCCAGGGCCAGCTTTCACGATGCTCTGGAAGGGGCAGCACGAGCTGGTTGATTCCTCAGTTTTCTGCCAAGCCAAGGGAATCTGCTCCCTACGCTTTGTAAAGCCTTCCCGGACCACGAGATGGCATCAAAAACCAGTGCAGCCTGAACCAGCCCGGTTTCCTCTCTGGTCTGGCCTCATCCAGCAAACCGTGAGGTCCTCAGTGGGATCCTGCTGGGATGAATGGTGCAGCGTGTCCCTCCTGGCAGGGACCTCCCTTCTGCCCGTGGGAAACTCCCCGCTGAGCTTCCTCGTCCTGTACATTTTTTTCTAAATAAATTAAAATGAAATGAAATGTGCTTCCAGTTTCCCCCATATCCAAAATAGGTCCAAGATGGCTTTTAAGTACCCATCTCACCCTTGCTACTGACCCTCAGAAGACCCTCCCTGTGCTTTGCCCTTCCTGTCCCACCTCCTTACCAATGACCCCGATTTCCAGTCCCCACCATTTCCATTTCCCCCCTTGAGGCTCGTGTATAAACAAAGGAGAGAACAGGGAAAAACAGGGTTACCAGGAGAAAATGGGTCCCGGGTGGCCGGTGGTGTGTGACGGATCCTCACACGTCACTGAGTGCCTGGCACGGTGCCTGTTGAGATAACCTTTCACTGGAGCACCAAAACCCACCCATTCCTGAAGAATCTTGAGAGGTTTCCCTTCCTGCCAGCAGCCAGCAACCCTTCCAGCTTTGCAGGCAGGCGAAGGGTCCAGGCAATGTGGCCAAGTGGTTGCAGCAAGGCTCCCCTTGGGCCAGGACTGCTGCTTTCTCCACGGGGGCTCACCATGGGAAGGAGCTTTTATGCCTCAGTTTTCCTTCTGCAATGTGGATACTGAGTCACCATCCCTGGAGACATTCAAAGAACATTTGGATGTGGCCCTTGGGGACATGGTTTACTGGTGGACTTTGCAGTCCTGGGTTGATGGCTGGACTCGATGATCTTGAAGGTCTTTTCCAACTGAAGTGATTCTATGATTATATGATTCTATGATTCTAATGGATCTGCAGAGGAACTGGTATCTCCCTGTACCTGAATTCTGCACTTCCAAGACAGCCTCCATCCTTAAAACATCTATCAAACCCAAAAAAACACACAGAACAAATATTACGGCCCAAGGAACCTCCCAGAATGTGTGTTTCATGCTGTCAGCAGGAGACATCAAGAGATCAGGAGAGATCACAGATGAGAGTCTGGGGGTCTCTTTGAATAGACAAGGGCAAGTACAGCCCCATTCCTTGGCCAGCCACTTTGGGAAAGCATCTTCACAATCTCCTTGTGAAAAAAAATTCACAATGAGAACACTCAGCCATTGGAATAATCTCTCCAGGGAAGTGGTGTGTTCCCCAACACTGGATGCTTTTAAGAGTCAGCTGGACAGGGTTCTGGGCCATCTTGTCCAGACCATGCTTTTGCCAAGAAAGGTTGGACCAGATAATCCTTGAGGTCCCCTCCAACCAGGGATTCTGTGATTTTACGATTCTATAACCTTCCCAACCCTGTACTGGGAGGGAAGACTCATGTGAGTGTAGGACCAAGCCCCATCAGCCAAGAGTCCAGGTGTCCACCTTGCTCAGGCTCTTGTCTTGGCCACAGGCAACCTCTGAACCCTCAGGGAATGACAGAATTGTTAAACACTCCCTCAAAAAGCCATGCCCAGAGCTCTACCTCTAAAGTCTAAGTTGTTCTTGATGGAAGGCACTGTTAGTCCTGCAGAAGAGCAGAGGACACAAAAGAGGGGTTTGGACTTTATCCATCCCTCTGTCCAGCACCCACAGGAAAATGCTCTGGATGGAAATTTTCATGGCCAGTGTCAGTGTCCAGGCTTCTCTCTCACTTCTTCTTTTCAGTGGATTTCTTCTTCTGAGGCCAGCAGGAGGTTTCTTTTTGAAGCACAAGAGATGTTTTTTTCTTACGCAAAGCTGTCATCTGAGCGAGGAGTGACCACAGAGGGGCAGGGAGGGGAAGTCAGCTCCTGCTTTCTGTCACAAGCTGGGACAGACAGAGAGTGCTGCCAGGCAGCTCGAAAGCACAAGCTCAGCAAGTGATGGAGGGAGGAGGTTAGGATCAGGCACCCAAGGAAAGCAGCTGAGATGTGAGCACTTGCCACCACGCTTGAATTTCCTGAAGGTGGAGGTACAATAAGAGCAAGACCAAAGTCAGGCACACATCACAAAGGGAAATGAGGCCACAGCATCTGCCCCAAAGAGTCTGAACCTGCCTGACATGTCACATGGAAAGCACATGCAAATAATTTCCTGGAGGTAAGGTGTTTCCCAAGACGGACGTTGTGGTCTACTCAAGACCTTATCAGCTACTGAAGCCCCAACCAGCCCCACATTGAAAGAGGAAGCCAGGTAAGCCCAAAGAGCTGAGGAAGAAGCTCCCTTGCTGGAGGTCAGAGTAGATGAAAAAAGTTCCCATAGACTCAAAAATCAGCCAGAATCATGGAGGAAAAAAAAAATCAGTCCCCGCCTGCTAAATGCAGAGGTCTGATAATGGATCCAAGAGTGTCACTGCCAAAAATTGCTGGGAGAGCTGGCAAGAGAGGTCTGGCAACAAAGAATAAATGAGCAGTAATGTTCACACCTGGATTATAGAAACACAGAACCATTTGGATTGGAAGAGACCTTCAAGATCATCAAGTCCAGCCATTAACCCAGCACTTCCAAGGCCACCACTAAACCATGGCCCTCAGCACCACATCTGCACGGCTTTGAAATCCCTCCAGGGATGGGGACTCCACCACGGCCTGAGAGCCCTTTTTGGGAAGAAATTGTTCCTAATATCCAATCTAAACCTCCCTTGGCACAACTTGAGGTTGCCTCCTTTTGTCCTATCACTTGTCACTTGGGAGAGGAGACCAACCCCCCCTAGCTCCAACCTCCTCTCGAGGAGTTGCAGAGAGCAGAAGGTCTCCCCTCAGCCTCCTTCTCTCCAGGCTGAACACCCCCAGCTCCCTCAGCCGTTCCCCATCAGTCCTGTGCTCAGACCCTTCCCCAGCTCCATTGCCCTTCTCTGGACACGCTCCAGCTCCTCAATGTCCTTCTTATAGGTAGGGTCCCAAAACTGAGCAGGGTACTCAAGGTACAAAGGTCTATCTCAAAGCAGATGTAGGACGAGCTTTGTTCTCAGCCTCTCCTAAGTGCCAGACATGAAGACAGACATTTCCACCTTTGACTGAGAGCAGTCTGGCAGCTCCTCGAGCACAGCGTAGACTTACACAGGTGATTGTGAAGTCAAAGGAGGGGAAACACCCCAGGAAAATGAGATGGATGGAGTAGGGGAGCCAAGGAGAGCTTTTCAATAGAAAATAGAGAAAGTGCTGCAAATGTTTAATTTAGACAAGGATTTTGCCTTGTGTTGGAACCAAGGATCAACTGTGTCCTGCAGCCCCCTTTGTTCCAACCACAGTCCTGGCAGCAGCAGCTGGAATGAACTGAGAAGGGAGATCCTGAGTGGTTTCCGCCTTCATCTTCCCCCTTGCCAATGCCAGTGCTGTGCAAAGGGACATAAACTGTGCAGGAGCAAATGACAGCCCTGCCATTGCCCCCTCAAAGCCAGCCAGGGCCAGCAGACTCTGTCCACACCTTCTCCCTGCTCACCCAGATCTGGATTCGATTTGTCCCAGCAATGGTGGGAAGTGGCTTTTTTGCCTATCTCATCCATTCCTGAGTCACCTCCCAGAGAAGTCACCCGCTTCCTCGTGAGCTCAGCTGAGTCACCAGGCACTGCAGGTTGCATAACCAGAGTTCCCTGTTGCAAGGATTTGCAGGGAGAAGTGGGGGAGGATGCTGCAGGATCCTCCAGATCCAGAAGGGGCCTTCAGCTTCTTGAGGAGCATCAGCAGTGTAAGGCAAAAGGGGTACACAAGGAGGACAAGAGATGCTGGAGGACACCAAGACCCACCCGATTTCCACCTGCACTGATGCATGGATGGAAACCCAGGCTCACTGTTGGATTTCTCACTCTTGTGAGACCTCCCCTGCAGTGCTGGGGCCACCTCTGGGGTCCCCAACATCAGAAGGACACGGAGCTGCTGGAGAGAGTCCAGAGGAGGCCACAAATGATCAGAGGGCTGGAGCAGCTCTGCTCTGGGGACAGGCTGAGAGAGTTGGGGGGGTTCAGCCTGGAGAAGAGAAGGCACCGGGGAGACTTTAGAGCCCCTTCCAGTGCCTGAAGGGGCTCCAGGAAAGCTGGAGAGGGACTGGTGCCAAGGGCAGGGAGGGATGGGACGAGGGGGAACGGGGTCCAAGGGCCAGAGGGGAGATGGAGATGGGATGTGAGGAAGAAATTATTTGGGGTGAGGGTGGTGAGAGCCTGGCCCAGGGGGCCCAGAGAAGCTGTGGCTGCCCCTGCCTGGCAGTGTTGAAGGCCAGGTTAGATGGGACTTGGAGCAACCTGGTCTAATGGGAGGTGTCCCTGCCCATGGCAGGGGGGTGGAACAGATGAGCTTTAATGTCCCTTCCAACCCAAACCATTCTAGGATTCCATTATCTCTCTCTCCTGTTGCCTTCCTGGCATGGCTGAGCACTGCTGGCTCCTGCTTGGCTGGTTTTGGGTTATCTGTGGACTAAACCTGCCAAGGGAGAAGGAGCAGAGCTACAAATCCAGGCTCTACCCTCAGAGTAACATTTCTCACATCTCCCCATGGCTGGTGAGCCCCCTGTGGTGTTACAGCTCTTTGATTATCTCCCATCCACAAGAGGAGCACGCAGCCCCCTCACCTGGCTGGGGCAGCCCATCCAGCCTCTTGCTCAGTGTGGGCAGCAAAGCTCATTTTCCTCCTGGGCAGAAAAATCTGGTCAACAAACCCCCAGAGGCCACTGGACAAGTCTAAATCCAGTTCTTAAAGCCAACGAAGGCTTTGAGAGTGAGGATTTGAACTCAGGATGTCCCAGCTCCCACGGAGAGGTGAGAATTACATCGGTGTCCATCCCTTCCAGCAAGGATCTATCAGGCAGGGTTCTGGCTTTATAAAATCCCGCTTACCCTGGGAGAGTTATTTACTTTGGCAGCTGATCCAGCCGTGACAACCATTATTAACCCCACCAAAAACCAACGGTTGAGTCGTGGGAGATGTCATCTACAAAACCTGCGGAAACAAGAGATGGCTGTCAGGGCACAGATATAATTCATGATCAAATCAACCACTCGGCCAATGTGAGTACAAGATGTCTATCTGATGTGCCCTTTCAAATCGCTGAGGCACTGGTTTTCTGTTCTGCTGATGCAAAACACAGATATCCTGTCTAAAATGACAAGGGAGGCCACTCTGAGATGGTTAATTTTCAATTGAAAGCAATAAATGCTGACACGCACCCTTGGGTCAAAAATGCATTTTTATTTCATTCATTCCATTAATTCAATTTATTTCATTTATTCCCCAAATGGCTCATGCTGGGTCACCTGCAATGTTTTGGAGATTAGATGGTTCAATGCCCCAGAAGACAACTGGGAAGAGGAAACTTTGAGAAGGACAGTGTTGACTTTTGAGGATGAATCATGAAGCCCCAAGAAGGCTTCAAGAATAAAGTCCAAGAATAAAAGGCCTTCAGGAGCAAATATTGTTGTGCTATTTCAGTAGTAAAATTTTAGTGTTTAAAAGTGGCCGATAAGGATGAATTAAGAAAAATCTGGGTGGATACACCCACCCAGAAGGAGATCTGGCAGCCTGACTGCACAGCACAGGCTTTGGGTTCAGGGAGGAGCACAGCTCACTCCCATCATCCTCAGTCAATCCAAGCTATTTTCTTATTAAATAAATTTGCATTTCATACCTTGCCATAAGCAATAATGATTCTAAACCCTGCAGATGAAAAAAACATAGCTGTGTTATTTAGGGCTTCTTTTCTTTTGTGGGAGATGAGACATAGGAAGGGCGTGGACCTGTTGGACATGGACCCAACATCAGAAGGACATGGAGCTGTTGGGGTGAGTCCAGAGGAGGCCACAAAGATGCCCAGGGGGCTGAAGCAGCTCTGCTCTGGGGACAGGCTGAGAGAGTTGGGGATGTTCAGTCTGGAGAAGAGAAGGTTCCAGGGAGACCTCGGAGCACCTTCCAGTGCCTGAAGGGGCTCCAGGAAAGCTGGAGAGGGACTGGTGCCAAGGGCAGGGAGTGAGGGGACGCGGGGGAATGGGTTCCAAGTGCCAGAGGGGAGATGGAGATGGGATGGGAGGGAGAAATTGTTTGGTGTGAGGGTGGTGAGAGCCTGGCCCAGGGTGCCCAGAGAAGCTGTGGCTGCCTCTGCCTGGCAGTGTTGAAGGCCAGGTTGGATGGGTCTTGGAGCAACCTGGTGTGGTGGGAGGTGTCCCTGCCCACGCAGGTGGGGGTGGAACAGATGATCTTCAATGTCCCTTCCAACCCAAACCTTTCTATAATTCTATGATTCACAGGAATATGCCTGAAACCTTTCCTTTCTTAAACTCAGAGGTGTTGGTCCTGCAGCAGGTTTGCTAGGAGATATTCGTTGCTTAATGTTGGAGCAGGCACCCCATGAGTCAATCAGCAGTGATTTAACAAGTGATAAGAAAAGCTTGCCCAAGACCTCCTGTCTGTGTTCCTTATCTCATTCCTGTAGTGGTGGATTTTGCTCCAAATGCTGAAGCTTGCCACGACCTGAGCAAACACCATTTATTTGTCTGATACACTAAAAAATCCCACAAAAACAAAGAAAAGGGGTTGTCTCATGCCTGGTTTGGGCACACAAGGGATTTACAGGCTCCTTGAGAGCATCTCTAATGGGGAAACTTTCCTGGCTGCATTCAGCTTCATATATAAACACAGCATATCTGGAAAATGACCATGTTTTCAGCCCAAACCAACCGAAAAGTGATGACAACACTTCCCCAAAGAGAACAGAAAGAGCAGAAAGGGCAAAGTTTCAGTTCATACTTTCAGGTTCTCGAAAAAGCTGCAAAAGCAGCAGAAAAACAGGCAGCTGTTCCTACCCAGAGAAGCAGGGGAGGACACTGGCATAGCCTGAAGGATGGGTTCCGTGATGCCCAAGGCAAACTAAAGGGTTTAAAATCACTAATATGCAACTTCTAGGCAAAAAGCTATTTGGAAATAAGGAGGTTTTGAGAATAAATAGGGAACTGCAGCAAGTTACTGGGAAAAATCAGCATTAGTGGTGTCTCCTGACTCCAGCTGCTCAGCATCACACGCCGTGCCTACATGGCTGGTGGCACCAAGGAACTGCTGAGCCAGATGGTACAAAGGGCAAGGCAAAAATCAGGTTCCTTTGCCCGTGTTCTGTGTCAACACAACTTCACAGGCAACGCGGAAAACTGCACGAATGAAACAATAATGAGCAGAGCAGAGAAATCCTGTGTGAGTCAGCGGGAGGTTAGGCAGGTCAGAAGTGATTTATTTACTTTTTTATTATTATTTTGATTGCCAAAGCATAAATAAAAGCCTAGTGAAGGGCTTTACTCTTTGCTGGTTAAAAATTGTACGTTAAGGCAGGCAATGGTCCAAGGGCCTTTGCACACAGTGTGTGTTGAAGCATTAAGACACTTAAACGCAGCAGCAACACCTCCAGTTTTACTCCATAAATACTGGGGTGTCCAGTTAACTGTATTAAATATTACCTTTCTGATTATTTTCACCACTTCACTAGGAAGCCTTCTAAACTAAATCAATCTTTAAAATGTGAATCTGACCAAAAAAAATCATAGAATCATTAAAGTTGGGAAGAGACCTTCAAGCTCACCCAGCCCAACCCCCACCTCCATCCCCACTCACCCACATCACCCAGCGCCACATCCAGACGCCTCTTGAACACCTCCAGGGATTCCACCACCTTCCTGGGCAACCTATTCCAATACCATGTTGGTCTTTCTCATTAAAAAGAAGTTTTAGCATCATCGTGGTTTAGAACAGGGCTTGAAACCAGCTCTTAAAATGACCTTTCTGTGCTGTTCACATTTTTCCTGAAAATCAGCCAAAATGAGGGGGAAAAAGTCAGTTGACATAGTGACAACACAGTAAAAACTTGCTGGATTTCCAGATGAAATCTTCAAAGGATGCTGGAAGGATGGAGGTGGGACAGGCAGGGGCTGGAGATGGGGGAGAAGGAGAGAAGCAGGCAGCGTGGAGGCCAGTTGGAGGTGGGATGGAGACAGGACAGTGGTGGGATGGAGGCAGGATGGAGGAGGAAAGGTAGATGGGGTGGAGGCAGGCTAAAGGAGGGATGCAGGCAAAATGGGTTAAGGAGGGATGGAGGTTGGATGTGGGTGGGATTGAGGAAGGATGCAGGCAGGTTGGAGGAGGAAAACTAGATGGGATGGAGGCAGGCTGGAGGAGGGAAGTAGGAGGGATGGAGACAGCATGGAGGAGAGAAGCGGGCAAGATACGGGTGGAATCAAGGAGGGATGGAGGTGAAATGCAGGTTGGATTGAGAAGGGATGGAGACAGGTTGGAGAAAGGAAGCAGGCAGGCTTAGGAAGAAGTTATTAGGAAGATATTAGGAAGAAGTTCTTTACTGAGAGGGTGGTTGGGCACTGGAATGGGCTGCCCAGGGAGGTGGTGGAGTCACCGTCCCTGGGGGTGTTCAAAAAACGGGTTGATGAGGCACTTGAGGTCATGGTCTGATGGTCTAATGGTCAGGAATATGATGGGATAAAGGTTGGACTTGATGAGCCTGGAGGTCCCTTCCAACCATAATGATTCTATGATTCTATGCAGGAGGGATGCAGGCAGGATGGAGGCAGGAGGGCAGAGGGAAGCAGGTGGCATGCGGGTGGGATTGAGGAGGGATGCAGGCGGGTTGGAAGTGAGGAACTAGCTGGGATGGAAGGAGGGAAGGAGGAGGGAAGCAGGCAGGCTGCAGGCAGCTGCAGGCAGGCGGGGGGAGGGCAGCAGGCACTGGGGGGCGG
>VZRW01002703.1:100772-112510 GCA_013398125.1 Aegotheles bennettii
TTTTTTGCTTTTTTGCTTTTTTGCTTTTTTGCTTTTTTGCTTTTTTGCTTTTTTGCTTTTTTGTTTTTTTTTTGCTTTTTTTGTTTGTTTTTTTTTGCTTTTTTGGGTTTTTTTGCTTTGTGTTTTTTTCTTTTTTTTTGTTTTTTTGCTTTTTTTGGGTTTTTTTGCTTCTGTTGTCATTTTTTGGTTTGGTTTTGGGATTTTTTTTGGGGGGTTTTGTTTTTTTGTTTTTTTGGGTTTTTTTGTTGGGTTTTTTTTGGGGTTTGGGGGTTTTTTTGTTTGTTTTTTGTTTTTTTTTGGGGGGGGTGTTGGTTTTTGGTTGGTTGGGTTTTGTTTGTTTGGGTTTTGTTTGTTTGGTTTTTGTTTGTTTGGTTTTTGTTTGTTTGGTTTTTGTTTGTTTGGGTTTTTTTTAACAAAAATGTCATTAGACAAGGTGCTGGAGCTCAGGCTGCTCACCTGTAGCCTCCCCGTGGCCAGGCTGGAGGGACACAAAGCCAAAGCCACCCTAGCAATGTGGATTTGTTCTGCTGGGCGTCACCTCCCTGCTGGGTGAGCAGGAGAGCACAGTGGGGACAGCAAGAAACCACCCCAAAGAGGGGAGATCCAGGGGCAGGAGGACACAGGCGCTGCTGGAACTCAACCAGCTCTTTGGGCTGAGTGTCCTGCTGAAGGCACGGGGGACAAATGGTGGAAGGAGGAGGGGGAAGGAATGAAAAAAGCCTCTTTATGCAATGAGCTGCAGCCGCCCGGGCTTGTCACTGGCAGAAAGTAGGACAGTCCTGCTGGGTTTTCTTTGGAAAGGCTAAACTTGGCCGGGAGTGGGTGGAAGCAGCCTGGATGGAAATGCCCGTGTGTCTCCCCATCTCCAGCTCTGCTGCCATGGGGCTGGGGAGCTGCTGGCAGGAGCTGTGTGTCCGGCTGGCTCAGGTGCATTTGCCCAGAAGGGCTTGGGCTGAGGCTGGTGAAGGTGGTCACACCTTCGGCTCGCTGAGATGAGTTGGGAAGCCCCCGGGATCCTGGGCTGCATCCCCAGAGCGTGAGCAGCAGGGCCAGGGAGGGGATTGTCCCCCTCTGCTCCACACTCCTGAGACCTCCCCTGCAGTGCTGGGGCCACCTCTGGGGTCTCCAACATCAGAAGGACACGGAACTGGAGAGGAGGTCACAAGGATGCTCCAAGGACTGGAGCAGCTCTGCTCTGGGGACAGGCTGAGAGGGTTGGGATTGTTCAGCCTGGAGAAGAGAAGGCTCCACGGAGACCTTAGAGCACCTTCCAGTGCCTGAAGGGGCTCCAGGAAAGCTGGAGAGGGACTTTTTATGAAGTTGTGGAGTGATAGGACAAGGGGGATGGGTTCAAACTGCAAGAGGGGAGATTTAGATGAGATATTAGGAGGAAATTCTTTGCTGTGAGAGTGGTGAGACCCTATCCCAGGTTGCCCAGAGAGGCTGTGGCTGCCCCTCCCTGGCAGTGTTGAAGGCCAGGTTAGATGGGGCTTGGAGCAACCTGGTCTGGTGGGAGGTGTCCCTGCCCATGGCAGAGGGGTTGACACCAGAGGAGCTTTAATATCCCTTCCAACCCAAACCAGTCTAGGATTCCATGATTCTGTGAATTAGAGCTGAACCTGCTGTTCAGGTTCCCGTGGAGTATCCTGAGGTCTTGGGTCGCTCTCTGGGACCAGAACTGGTCAGGACGGATGTGGGGTTGGAGGAGGAGGGTACCCTGGCATGGTTGAGGAGGCTGAACAGCTCATGGCCTGGGTCAGGCGTCGGGATGTGGAGCAAGTGGTGGCTGCTGGGGGTGGAGTTGCAGTTTGGTGATTTGATGTGAGTTGGGTTAAAGGAGGCAGGAGAGCAGAGAAACCATCGAGCCTTGGAGCACCTTTGGGTTGGGTGATGCATGTGGGAGGCTGTGGCTCTCTCTTGCCATGCTCCTGGATTCCCTCTGCAACTCTGTTCCCCAAACTGGGACATCCCCAGTTGTGGCATCGTGAAAAGCCCCAGAGCCTGGGCAGCAGCCACGGGCACCTCTGATGTCCACGGTCAGGGGGTTCTTACCTTGGGACTGTGACTCCTGTCAGGGTCCCCAGAGCAATGAGCTGGCCAAAATGAGGCCTTAAAGCCCCAAAAATGTGATTTGGAGTGATGTCTTCAAAGGGAAGAGCACTGCACTAGCAAGTCCCTGGGGCTGCAGCCCTGCCTTGCAGTTGGCCACGGTGGGAGGAGTCACCAATCCCTTCTCCTAGCCCTGGTTCTCCAGTGTTGTGGAATTAAACACAGCTTTTAATACCCTTCAAATCCCTTGGATCTGCTCCAGGAGATATTTTCCTGCTGCTACTAATCCTGCAGTGGTCGACCAACAGGGTTGCCTTGTCTGATTTCTTCCGAGCGGGGTTGTTAGTCTGCTCCTGTGTTTCTCCTGACCTTTGGAATAAATCGGGATTGGGAGGGACTTTATGCAGCTCACGTGTTTTGTCCTGCCACGTGTTGCTGCAGTGGACCTTCTGCCAAGCCCTTGTATGTGGTCCAAGCCCACCTTGGGAAGGTTTCCAACAATGCCCAAATCTGGCTGCAGGTGGAGTGTCCAGTGCTGTAGTCAAGATGTGGCCGTCCGTGTCCATCCTGTGCATCCTGGTGGCCTTGGCCAATGCTCGCAGCATTCCTTACTACCCTCCTCTCTCCAACGACTTGGTCAACCACATAAACAAGCTCAACACCACCTGGAAGGTGAGTACCAGGATGCTTTTTTGGGGTTTTTTTTGGATGCACTGCTCAACAGTCTCTTTGTGGGACTCAGTAGCTGAGCTTTGGGAGTCTCACTACTGGTTGCATCAAACCAGCCTTGGTCTCGGTTGACTTCTCCAGTGAGTTGATGTCAGGGATTCCTGCAGTGATGGTAACTGTGGAGCTTCTCTTTGGAGCACTGATTCATTTGTAGAGTAGGAGCAGTGCTAAGAGGAGGAAACTGTGGGAGGATGGAAACAAGCAGCAAGTGTCAAGTGACCTGGCCAAATGCTCCTTGACCAGGCTGCTGTGGCCAAAGCCTCCAGTTGGACCTTACCTTACTGGTCATCCTGGAAGGGGCTGTGTTCTGTGTCTAGAAGTAGCTTGGCTCTTGGACCCTGGGTTTTATAGCCAGTGTCGGACTCTGGTTGGATTTAAGGGAGATCTGGAGCACCAGACTGGTCCCAGCAATGCACTTGGTGGCTGTGAAGAGTCATGTTCCGTTTCTCCATTTCTCTTCCCAGGCAGGACACAACTTTAACAATGCTGACATGAGCTATGTGAAGAAGCTCTGTGGCACCTTCCTGGGTGGGCCCAAGCTCCCTGAGAGGTGAGTGCCAGTAGAAGAAGATGAGGGCCCTGTAAAAGCTTGTGTGGATGCTCCTGGTGTGTCTGGAGTGGGTGAGGGTCTCCCCAGGAGGTTGTGAGTGGGATTGCCCTGGATGCAGCTTGGTGGACATCTTGTGTGTGGAGTTAAGCACAGAAGGCAGGCATGGGGTGCACATCCATCATCTGTCCTGCCACATACTCAGCCAACCGTGTAATTTGTACACCTTGAAACTTAAAACACTGGAGGAGCTGCTGACCTGGTCTGAGGGCTTCAGAAGTATTTATTTTCCTTCTGTAAGCAAACAGCAAGAGCACTCATCCTCCAGGTCACCTTCAGAGGCGGTTGGAGAGTCCTGTACACCCAGTCTAGTTACACTGGTGTTCATGTAACAGGACTTCCCTCTTATCACTTCCAGGGTAGATTTTGCTGCAGACATGGAGCTGCCCGATAACTTTGACTCACGGACGCAGTGGCCCAACTGTCCTACCATCAATGAGATAAGAGACCAGGGCTCCTGTGGCTCTTGCTGGGTAAGAACGTGGGTGGTTTAAGGTCATGTTGATACAGAGTTTGCTACTGAACTGCATAAATGGAGGGACATGAGGGGATCCTGCAGTGTCTGAGCTTCTTGGTGGCTTCTCCCAGCCATGCTCATGTTTGCACTCATTGCGAGATGGTTGCCTGGTTACTCTCCCTTGGTCAGCTCTAATGGTCTTCCCGTGGGTTTTTTGGGTCGTCTCACAGGCCTTTGGTGCCGTAGAAGCGATTTCAGACAGAATCTGTGTCCACACCAACGCCAAGGTGAGCGTGGAGGTCTCAGCAGAGGACCTGCTGTCGTGCTGCGGCTTCGAGTGCGGCATGGGGTGAGCTGCTCTTGGTTCTCGTGCACTTCAGAGGTGGGTGGGAGGAGCAGGGACACAATCCAAAGATGCTGATCATTTCAGCCCTGTTTTCCTAATGAGCCAGAAGCCCCACCAGTGGTTTATGCTGGAGGTGCTGGAGTTAGGTGGGAACGCCAAGGTGACAGCATGGACTGAAAGTCCCTTGGGACCACATCCTTCCTCCAGCAGTCGCTGGATGGTGGTGGATGAAGCACACAGTGATACTTCCCCATACAGTTGGCAGGGAAGGATCTTTCAGTAGCCCCAAAGCCTTGGTTTTCAGGCACAAGCCTTTTGCCTGTGGCTTTTGCAGTTGTTGAGAGCAGGGTGGGGAGTTGGGTCTCCAAGTTGTGTGACTTCTGCTGCTCCTGGAGGCAGAGGCTGACCAGGGAACTGGTAGGATGCGCCACTGCTTTGGGATTTGGAGGCTCCTTCTTGCCCTGAGGCTTTGGTGTCTTTTGGAGGCCTAGAAATTCTGGGGAAGGCAGAGATGGTCTTAGAAGGATCAATATGCTGAAAGCTTCCCTTCAGCTGTCCCAAGCTGGCTCTGTTTCCCTCTTGTCCCCCAGAAGGGGATGGCTGTAGCTGGAACTGCTGCTTCTTTCTCCAGGTGCAATGGTGGTTACCCCTCTGGCGCATGGAGGTACTGGACCGAGAGGGGCCTCGTGTCTGGAGGTCTCTATGACTCCCATGTAGGTAAGTCCTTGTGAAGGTGAAGAAGACAATCTCTGCTTGGTTACAGGTTCAGGGTGCTTCTCTTCTGGTCTGCATCCTTGCAGCTGCTCCCTTCTTTGGGGCTGGGCTCAAGCACCTCTGCCCACCCAGCTGGCTGCTCCTGTCCCTGTGGCTTCTTCTGGTCACCCTTTTGGGACAAGGGTCCCTGAGCAGCACCTAGTGGCAGGAGACCCATCCAGGCAGTTAATACACTTTGGATGAAAGCAGGAGTCTTTCTGACATGTTTCCCCCTCAAAAGGCAATTTCCAGCCTGGAAACCTCTGCCTCTTCCAAACATGGCCATGAGTTGGTTCATGTTTCCATCTTTTCCATCATCTTGTCAAGAGGGAGGTGTTGGGAAGGAGGTCTAGAGAGGAACCCATTGCTGGAGCAGGGATTGCTCATCTGGTTCAGATGGGTCATACCCTTTCTCGGGGCATCTCCAGTATGGCTGGTGGGGACAGGGGTGCTTGGGGGCCACCAGTTCATGCTGCCTCTCTGCTTGACAGGCTGCCGCCCCTACTCCATCCCACCCTGTGAGCACCACGTCAACGGGTCCCGGCCACCATGCACTGGAGAGGGGGGGGAGACCCCCAGGTGCAGCAGGCACTGTGAAGCTGGATACTCACCCTCATACAAGGAGGACAAGCACTACGGTAAGGGAGGTGGCCTCCAACACTTCTGCACAGCATCTCTAGAGCTCCTCTCAGTCTAGGTTGGTGGGGTTGGACCTCTTCTTAAGCTGTTTTGTGGTGGTTGTCTTCTGTGCCCTCAGGATGGGTGGTCCTGGAGCAAACGTAAGCTTGGTAGATGCATGGTTTGTGTTTGCTGAGACAAGGGAATGGATCTGAGTTCTCGTGGTGCACAAGGCTGGGTTGAAGAGCGTGGGGCTGAGCCCTGTGGGAGTCTGGTGTCTTTAGATTAGATATTAGGGAGAAATTCTCTGCTGTGAGGGTGGTGAGACCCTGGACACCCCCTGCAGTGCTGTCCCCAACACAAGGACAGGGAGATCATCCTCTCTCAAGGAAAATCTCAGAGCATCTTCCAGAGCCTGAAGGAGCTCCAGGAAAGCTGGAGAGGGACTGGTGCCAAGGGCAGGGAGTGATGGGACGAGGGGGAACGGGTTCCAAGTGCCAGAGGGGAGATGGAGATGGGATGGGAGGGAGAAATTGTTTGGTGTGAGGGTGGTGAGAGCCTGGCCCAGGGTGCCCAGAGAAGCTGTGGCTGCCCCTGCCTGGCAGTGTTGAAGGCCAGGTTGGCTGGGGCTTGGAGCAGCCTGGTGTGGTGGGAGGTGTCCCTGCCCATGGCAGGGCGTTGGAACTGGATGGTCTTTAAGGTCCCTTCCAACCCACACTACTCTATGATTCTTACTCTTTGGTGGTAGCCGGCCCTGGATTTGTAGGACAGTCTGGCTGCTTCTTGGAGATTTGTCTTAGCCTTGAGTAATTTTGGGTTGTTTTGGAAATTAGGATGTACAAGGAGAAAACCTCCCACTGAAGCCACCTGGAATAGGTCTTTGAGTACAGAACAGGACTTGGGTTAAATCATTCCCTTTGGAAGAGGGATGGTTGGAGCCCACTTTTCCTGCCTGGCTGTGTCAGTGGTTCTGGAGCAGCTGGGTTTGAATTTAACCTTCAAGAGGAGAAGGCTTTTAGCAGGGACAAACTAAGCAGTCTCTGCCCAGCTGTCCCAAGACCCGTGGCCTGACGATGCCATACTAATGGTGGAACTTTTTTCTTCCCTAGGCATCACGTCCTATGGTGTCCCTCGCAGTGAGAAGGAAATCATGGCTGAGATCTACAAGAACGGCCCTGTGGAAGGAGCCTTCATTGTCTACGAGGACTTCCTGATGTACAAGTCTGGTGAGCATCAGCACTGAGGTCACAGGGAGCCCTGTTCCCTACTTCATCCCTAGGGTCTGTCTTGTGTGGCCCTTCTCCTTCTGCTCAAGTCTGAAAGGAGATCTCAAGTTCATACTTGAGTACCTGATGGTGCAAGAACATGGGCAGATGTCATCCCATGTTTCCATTGGTTTATAGCGAGGGGAGGAGGTGCCTGGGGCTGGCTCAGGGAGGAAGCCCCATTGTGGAGCCCCTGGAATGGCAGCTGAGAACAACAGCTGGAATTTTAGATAACATCCTGGCAGATGGCTTTCCTGGTGTGGACCCCAATTCCCTGTTCTGAACTGCTTGGGCTGTGCCACCTTTGGGGACCCTTACTGAGTGTCTCTGGGTGTCCTGTGTCCTTCATCCAGACTCTCCATCATGCTTCAAGTTTCCATTTAACCCAAAAAAAACCCCTTCTCAGCTGGTCTCTGGGCTTTGATATTGAATGTCTCACCAGCTGGCAGTGGTCTGAAGTGGGGGAAGATGCAGCACCCACTGATGTGTTGTCTTGTTGCCTTGCAGGGGTCTACCAGCACGTGTCCGGTGAGCAGGTTGGAGGTCACGCAATCCGGCTCTTGGGCTGGGGGGTGGACAATGGCACTCCCTACTGGCTGGCTGCCAACTCCTGGAACACCGACTGGGGGGACAACGGTGAGACCTCCACCCTCGGATGCTGCCTGCGGGTGGTGTGGGAACCCTCTCCTCATTCTCAGATTAAATTAGGTTCAGATTGGACATCAGGGAAAACTTCTTCCCTGGGAGGGTGATTGGGGGTGGGAATGGGTTGCCCAGGGAGGGGGTGGAGTCCCTGTCCCTGGAGGTGTTCAAGAGGTGTCTGGATGTGGCGCTGGGTGCTGTGGGTGAGTGGGGATGGAGGTAGGGGTTGGACTGGGTGATCTTGAAGGTCTTTTCCAACCTTGATGATTCTGTGACCTGCACTGGCACGATGGGGGAGGTTGACTTCTGATCTCTGTGTGCTTCCAGGCTTCTTCAAAATCCTCCGAGGAGAGGACCACTGCGGCATCGAGTCTGAGGTCGTGGCTGGCATCCCCAGACCCGAGCAGTACTGGAAGAAGGTGTAAGCATGATCAAACCACAAATAATCCTGAGTCCCTGATGCTTTTAACTGATAGTGGGTTGGGTGCAGAGCCCCTTCCTTCTAAGAGACTATAGTTGAGGTTACTTTATTAAAGCTTTTTATCTTTTTTTTTGTTTTTTTTTTAAAATTTTATGGTGGAGCTGGAGGTGGAGCTGCTTTCTGCAAGCCCTCTGCTCCTGGTGGGTTGCAGCTCTGGGGCATTCCCTGCTCAAAGGACTGCTGGAGGGCTGGCTGGCCTCTTGCACCACGATATTTGGTTAGCCTGGACCCCTTCCAGCCCAAGCAGTAGCTTTGTGCTGGGCTGAGGGGTTTAGTGGGGCAGTGGAGATGGACCCTGGTGGGAAGCCACAGCCAGGTGTGATTTGTGGTCCTCTGGCTGGGTCAGTGTGACTCTCAGCACCCAAACCAAGCAGGGGGTGTTAGTGTGTGCCTTGAACTGGTTGAACTTAGACCTATTAATGACAAAATACTGACCAACTTGATGTGGGGCTGGAGCTGCCTTGAGGTCCCTCTTGTCTGCAACAAGTCCTTTGTCCATCGCTTGCTCTGCCCCATCCTTTCAGCTGCTTTTTAAACCACTTGTTCCTTATTGGGGTCCTTTTTTTTCCTGCTGTAGCCTGGGGTTGGTGGTGCAAGGGGAAGGGCCTGGCTTGGAGCTCCACAAGCCTTCGATCAAACGTCCTGCAGGCACCTAGGAGCATGGTGGGAAGAGCAAAAGCCACCTCTCACGCATGGCTGGGAGGCTTGGCCAGGGGGTGGTGCTGCAGGCACGCAGGTGCCGAGCAGGGATGAGGGAGGTTGCTGCAGGGAGCTCGTGGAGATGCTTGGAGGTATCTCGTGGACTTGCACGCAACTGAAGCTTGGGGTTGGGTTGGTTTTTTTGAGCAACGGGTGTTAAGGAAGAAGAATAAGGTTTATTTTTGTTACTGGGGGAGGTGTAATAGCTGTGCAGGAGAAATCATGATTTGCCAACACTAATACAGTGAAAAAGCTTGGGTTTTTTTGAAATTTTAAAGCAAAAAAGTGTATTGCTGAGCTGAAACGCGTGAAGCAGCTCTCCCTTGCACTGTACCATAGCCCCTTGCCTCTGCTCACCCAGACACCTGTGGGACAGAGCTGTGGTGTACACGATTGAACAACTGTGCCAATAAATGATTTCTCCAGTGTCTTGTCTCCTAGCCCGTGGTTGCTTCTGCTTGACTTCAGACCATCTCAAACGGTTCTCCTGTTCCTCTGTGCATTGGGGAAGGTGGGTGAGACCCTACTGTCTTCATGCAAGTGGGGTCAGTCCCAGCCCTGTCCTCTGGCCACAGTGAGACTGGGTCTTGGGTTGGACTCCTGAGAAGCCCCTGGGTGTCACCTGCTCCTGAAGGTGGAGAAGGTGCTTCCATAGAGCTGCCCCCAGCTTCTCCGCACGCTGGCATGGAGGGTACATGGGGAGAAGGATGCAGAAGGCCCTGGAGAGCATGTCCAGGGCTGTGCCACCACTCCTGCAGTGCTAGGCATGAAAAGTTAATTTACTGAGCAGTGGGAGACTCTCACTCTGGTTAAAATTATTCCTTTGGGTTGGACACACAAGGGTTGGCTGTGATGCCCTGACACACTCGAGAGGTGGTGGGCCCATGCAAACTGTGTGGAGATCAACAAGGCCAAGAGCAAGGTCCTGCACCTGTGTTGGGGCAATTCCACGTACAAACACAGCCTGGGTGGAGAATGGATGAACAGCCCCAGGAGAAGGACTTGGGGGTGTTGGGTGAGGAGAAGCTCCCCATGAGCTGGCCGTGTGCGCTTGGAGCCCGGAAAGCCCCCGGGATCCTGGGCTGCATCCCCAGAGCGTGAGCAGCAGGGCCAGGGGGGGGGATTGTCCCCCTCTGCTCTGCTCTGTGAGACCCCCCCTGCAGTGCTGGGGCCACCTCTGGGGTCCCCAACATCAGAAGGAAACGGAGCTGTTGGAGAGAGTCCAGAGGAGGCCACGGAGATGCTCAGGGGGCTGGAGCAGCTCTGCTCTGGGGACAGGCTGAGAGAGTTGGGGGTGTTCAGCCTGGAGAAGAGAAGGCACCGGGGAGACCTTGGAGCACCTTCCAGTGCCTGAAGGGGCTCCAGGAAAGCTGGAGAGGGACTGGTGCCAAGGGCAGGGAGTGATGGGACGAGGGGGAACGGGTTCCAAGTGCCAGAGGGGAGATGGAGATGGGATGGGAGGGAGAAATTGTTTGGTGTGAGGGTGGTGAGAGCCTGGCCCAGGGTGCCCAGAGAAGCTGTGGCTGCCCCTGCCTGGCAGTGTTGAAGGCCAGGTTGGATGGGGCTTGGAGCACCCTGGTATGGTAGGAGGTGTCCCTGCCCACGGCAGGGGGTTGGGACTAGGTGAGCTTTAAGGTCCCTTCCAACCCAGACCATTCTATGATTCTATGAAAGTATCTGTATCCCTTGTGGCATGGTGGGTAATGACCAGTGTGAAAGGAAACAACAGCTAAAAATAAAATAATTAGTAAACAGGTTTTTTTTTTTCCCAAAGAAAACTTTAATTCCAACAAAACAGGGAGCTGCACAAAGAGCTACCGCAAGTTTCTTCTGAACAACCTCTTGAAACTATCTACATGGGTCTTCCTTCTGTGTAACAGTCTGGCCACAGGAGCTTGGCCTTGTGAAGGCCACCGACCTGCACCTGGTGGACAGCTCTGTCCCACCCTGGGACACGGGCTGTCCTTCCCTTCACAGAGGTGAAGCAGCATTTGAGGGGGGTGGGGAGGGACCCTAAAACCAAAACTCCACCCCAGGAGAACAGGACTTGCCCCTGAAGTGGTGTTTCCTCCTGAACTGGTGTTTCCTCCTACAGTACACCCAGCAGTGGGAGCCTCAACCAGCTTGCACGTCAGTCTAACCCAAAGCATCATCCCAAGCCAAGTGGGCCAGGGGAACCTGCCCTGGCCAGCCCCTGGCTGGCTCACGTCTTCCCAGCCCATGGCAGGGATCACCACTGCCTTTCAGGGTGAACAATGCACCAAGAACCTCCCCACCCAAAAAAAGCATCCCCTAAGGGACAGAGGCACCCATTGCCTTGGGCTGCAGAAAGGGTGCAGAGCCCTGACCCCACAGAGGAGCCAAGCACAGGGTTACCAGCTCAGGACCCTGCAGGTACCTCCTTTCTCCTCCCTTTCACCACTTCCCCAGCTGTTGAACTATGAAGCCTCACAAGAGGGTAGGGATCTGGAGGAGCTGCTTCTCAGCTGGGGGCACGTTAAGGTGGCCTGAGCATCCCACCCCATGGGTGTTTCTCATTTCAAGCCTCGTAGCCTCCTGCAGCACAACAGGAGGCTTTGAAGATTGCCTCTGCCTGCTTCCAGGCTGCACGATGTCAACCTGAGGGCCAGAAGGTGGCCAAAGGTTTTTTTTCCTTGGGTAAGGAAGTGTGTTCCTCTCCTGGCAGAAGCAGCATCCATCCAGTGTGGAGCAGGTACCACAGGTGATGGGGAAGAGGCTGCCTAAGAAAAGGAGGCAAAACCCTGGTGGGTTCTGCTCAGCTCTGAGCTGGCCAAGGTGCCTCAGATCTCAAGGAAGAAGAGCCAACTGGGGTTTCTATTTAAAACCATCCTAACCAAAGTAGTAATAATAATAATAATAATAATAATAATATTAATTCAGGTAAACCATCTAAGAGGGAAGGGAAAAAAACAACAGCCAACCCCAAACAGTAAGACTCCGATTAGTGTCTGGAACCATCCCAGCAGATGGCGAGGACGGTGAGGAGCAGAGCCCAACCACGCCACACCAGGGCTGCAGCTCACCAGCATCCCGTCCTCGTCACCACCCAGGCCTTGTGGCACCCCGCTGCC